>JAOEHY010028044.1:0-18948 GCA_025447955.1 Psilopsiagon aurifrons | reverse complement strand
GCTTGGAGCAACTGCTCTATGGAAGGTGTCCCTGCCCGTGGCAGGGGTTGGAACTGGAGGAGCTTTGAGGTCCCTTCAACCCAAACCAGTCTTGGATTTTATGATTCTGTAAATGGAATTCTTTCTCTTGCTCTCTTCATAGCCCCCTGCATGGGAGCTATGGGTCTGCAGTGATTCCTTGCATGGGAAGACCTTTCTCTAATTCCCTAGGGGTATACCCTTCCTGCTGCCATGCCTGGGCCTCCTTCCCCAGCAATGAGTCACCTCCAGCCTGGCTGCACTCTCACCATGGCAATGAGAGGCACGTGCTGAGAGCGCTTCAGGTCAGGGAAAATCCATTTATCAATGGGAAGCAAATATATTCATTTGTCTTTGCATGGAGTGATCCATGGTCAGCCCAGGACCAGGCCTCGAGCAGCCTGTCACCTCCTTGGAGACAGCAGTCTCCGTGCCAGGGATGGACCTTGGAGCCTCCACCCCACAGGCAGCAGCATCCTCAGGCCCTTCTCTTGCTCTTCTGGGAGACCAAATACACAGCAGCAGAGGAGAGAAAAAGTACAAGGAAGAAAAAGCGAACCCTGCTGAGGCCCTCGGGGATCCCAGGGGTTGGTGAGTGTCTCGCAGAGGCTCTGGTGATGACACCAGGAGCTGCTGCCTGCGCTGGGGAAGCCAACCCATGACTCAAGTGAGCCGAGATGTGCGTTTGTGCCCGTGAATCGTCTCAGCAGTGACGTGTCCAAAGGGACCTGGAGTTTTTCCACCCATCGGAGAGGTGACTCAGCTGTCCCTTCTCCTTCCACCCACTGCCACCACTCACGACATCACCTTGATGCATCTCGCTGGGGGCAGCTGGCAGTGCTGATGCACGCTAGTGGGAGAGGAAGACGTGGAGCTGCGGCTCTGAGCCTGCCGCTTGGCAAGCAATGGTCCGAGGACACAGCTATCTCCAGGCTGAGCTTATGCAGAGAACAGGCAATGGGGCAGGCTCCTGAAGTCCTTTGAACATTCAGTACTGGCCAGTTCAGAGACTTGTCTCTGATCTGGATGCCTGACCTGAACTCTCCTGAGGAACCTCCAGCATGGGGCAGAAAGGAAACAAGGGGCCCTGGTCCAACTTTCTGATCCATTTTGACGTATTTTCTGCCTTTCATTGAGCAGACTGGGCTTGGCTGTGTCTGTCTGTCAGCCAGTACATCACACTCAGAATGTCCCTTACAACTGAACTCAGAGGCCAAGCTGAAGACCTGTGCTTCTGACTGGTCCTGATGTCCTGCTCAGCCTCAGCAGCATCCTCAACATAAAGCTGCAGGACATGTGGATGCTGCTCTGCAGCGTCATTTGCTGGAGCCACTCAGTTCTGTGGCCCCATCCATGCCCCCACACAGTGAAATACCTGGTTTTGGAAAGTCAGAGACCAGCAATTGAAGCTTGGGGGCTGATCTTGCCTTTTCTTATGTGCCATTTATGCCACACTAGCAGAGCAAAGATAGCAGATCCCACCAATACCCTACTTGCTTTTTTGGACAAAGTGAAACCACTGTGCCTCATGATGCCATGGGAAGATGGAAGGAAAGGCTAAAATGGCCTATTTAGGTATCAGGGTTTCAGTTCTATGATGTTGAGTGTAATGAACAAGCTTTTTGTGTTCAATTCTCCTTGGGGAATTGCCGGGCTTGGATTTGTTTGCATTGTGCTTTTTGGGTTGGGGTAGGGTTTTCAGTAAGATTTCTTTCTCTTGGCACAGAAAAGAGATGATTAAAGCATTGGCTAAATGCACAGCCTGTTTTGCCTCTTGCTGATGGCGAATTCCCAGCACATGGAGATGTTGTTATTGGTTTCATCTGGACTCTGTAAACATTTCCTCTGGAGCAGCCTGCGATCCCGCTTGTGTGGGCATGGGCAGCCAACGCTGGTCCTCCCCGCTGCTCCCTGCTCTGCTGGGCAGCTTTACCCCAGCACCCGTGGGGGGGTCCCACTGCAGGGGTTTGTGCCCCGAGTGGCCACATGCAGAGGGGCCACCGCAGAGCCCCAGTGACAGGAGCATGCTCTGATACAGAGCATGGCTGTATGGAAAGGTCCCTTAGGATGCTCTCTCTTGGAGACCCGCTACCTCCCCCCTGGGGCACTCTGCAAGGGGGCATGGGGACAGCCTGTGCTAACACTGACCGATGTCTTCAGAAGTGACTTTAGATGACATTGCTGGCTTGTTATCTCCACAATTAGCACTTATCCAGGACATATCCAGAACATGGAATGCCAAGCACCAGTGGCTGCCAGATGGCAAAGACATAGAAGTCGTTAAACCCAAATTAGAGCACATGCAGTTTCCAGACACCTGATCCAAGAGAAGATGCGGGTGCCAGAGCTTCCTACTCTCCTCTCAGCAGTCACTGGCATATGAGTGCATCGTACCTGTGGGTGAACGAGAGCTTCCCTGGTCCTACACGACTGACAAGACCCAGCAAAGCCCAGACTCTTTCCGGCCTCCCTGCTCCTCCTCAGCCCATCTCCCACCTCCTTGTCTTCCCCAGCATGTCCACCATGAGGCGTTCTTTAGTCACCACCAAAAACCACAAAGCCCTCCCGCCCTGCTCTGGAGCTCCTGGAGGGTAGGATACAGGAGAGGAAGAGCTGGGAGACCAAGAGAAGAGGTGGTGCGGCCAGACACCCTTCAGTGCTCCATTAAGCAAAGTGCGTAAAGACATTTCATGTTCCACAACCCCTCTACAAATGGTACCATTGAGGCTCGGTGAGGGCAGAAGGCTGTTATCAGTGAACCAATGTATCAACATATTGACAAATACAGGATACCAACCCAGGGAGGCTGTTTCTTAACTTTCCAAAGATTTTTTAGCCTGGCCCAAAAGTGAAATGTTAGGTCAAGAGCCAGAGACGGAGGGTTGGGAATCCTGCTGCAGCAGCAGGAGCTGCTCTGTACCACCGCAATACCAGGGAGCTCCAAAGTCAACCTGACTCTTCAGGATCTCACTTCTGTTCCACTTCAACCACCCTGGTGTGACACAGCCTCTGCAGAGGTCCCAGGCAGGGAAAATACCTCAAACCAAGCTTCCAACAGACATTTATTTGTTTGGGTTGAAATCAATGCACATGAAACAGTGTCGCTCCCGTGTGCTGCACACCTTTGCCATGGGTTAAAGTACAGGCCAAACAGTAGTGTATGACCAGGAGAGAAGCCTGCCTCCTCCATGACCAGCCACACAAACACAGAACAAACCAGGCGAGGACTTGCCCATGTGCCCCCAGACATCTTCCTGCCAGGCCAAGCACTACTCAGCTGAAGTCTGGGTCTTGGGGTCTTGTGGGCTGAAGGTAGGGATGAATTAGAGGAGCAAACTCTGAATCAAGGGCTCTTCTTCTTTAGCTCCCTCTTGGTCCAACCAGCCAAACTGTCTTAGTTACCCACCCTTCCTGGGGAAGGCAAGGACAGTGAGGGGAGGGCTTCTAGGTCTTGAGCCTTTGGTCTGTGTGGATCCAAGCAAACACTTCTACTGCACCACACACATGACTGTAGAATGACCAAGCAAAGCAATCACTGAAGTTTCTGTAACAGCAGGGTGTGAGTGGCCTCATCTGTCCCACCACCTCCAGAATGGATGCTACCAGTGACGTCCTAGCATCCCTGGTTGGACAACCGCCCTGTGTACTGTAGCTCACTCCATTACACAGGGTTGGAAAGCAGAGGGGAGTTCCCTGTGGCTTAATTTGCCCCTGTGATGTACAAGAGGCTCCCTCCAGTCCACACTGAAGCCTCCCCCAAGCAAGGAGAGCATCAGGAACTGGCAGGTGGTGCTCGCAGGAGGCTGTAGGACATTAACAATGAGCAGCACAAAGTCAGCAGGTCCAGACTGAGAACACTGAAGTGACTCAGAGGTGACACAAACCAAAGTGGGGTCAAGTTTGCTGGAGGTGACCAGGTGTTGTGTTGGCCCATTTGGACCTCACAGCCTGGTCTATATGCAATAGACCAGAGGGTCAATATGTGCAGAAGGACTGGTTTAGTTTGTGGACTATTCTGGCTGCTGGTAAGAGCCATATGAGGAGATTGCTCAAGATGGACAAGTGAGTGGAAACCCCCCTGCACAGGCTGGAGAACAGGTTCCCACACACTGGGTTTCCTCGCAGTGCTGATGAAGGCATTCAGTAGGGACTTGAACCTGGTCATGGCACTGAACTAGAAGGATCCCACCTGCATTATGTTTTAGAAGGATGAATGTGCCATCAGGTGCAAGGGAAAGGGCCAAATAGGTTGTGGCCATCTCACTGGCATGGAGATGATGGGCAGTGTTGAGCACCATCTCAACACCCTACCGCAAGTTGCAGAAAGACCCAGCTGGAGCATTTTGGCCAGAGGGCAGCCAGACCTCTTGGGCAGCCACCCAAATGGGAGCCCACCCCAGAACACCCAGTGAAGCCATAGCAGCCTATGGAGCAGAAGAGCAGGCACAGGGGGAGATGTGAGAGGCCTTCACACCTAGGGAGAAAGAAAGCCCCTGTCCTGCCATGACAGGCATCAGCAGCTCTGGCTGTGCCACCTCAACACAGGGGAATGCTCAGAAGGGACAATGGGAAGCGAGACACTGGGTGGCTTCAGGTGCCATGAAGCTTTTGCATAGGGCTTTATGTCCAGCTCATGGCCACAAGCCCAGAGGCGGTGGCTGAGGCACAGGAGGGCAGGACTGAACGCCCTCTGGGCAGTGAGAGTGTCTCTCACCTGCTGCCTCCACCTTCCCCGGCATGTGTCCAGGCTCCTCTTTGGTTTTCCTTTCCTCCTGCCCTGTTCTGGTTTTTTTCCCTCTCTTTTGCTCTGATTTCCTCCTTTTTCTTAGAGCTGAAAACTGAATCCATCATAGTGAGGTGGGGAAAGCAACTCATCTGCCCAGAGTTCAACACACCAGGGGTGTGCTCAGGTGAGAACTTCACCAGAATTAGCCCTTCATTCAGACAGCTCTGGGGAACATCCTTCATGCTTTACTCAGCTCTACCCAGAGCCATAGAGCACCTTGCAATAAAACCGATGCAAACACAATGAAACCCAGACCAGAGACGTTCCCCACCAAGCGTCCTCAAGAATCACCCATAGACTCACAAGGTGGCATAAGGCCAAGGATGAGACATCATCTGTGGCCACAGCGTGTCTTGGATGGTGGAGTGCAATGTTCTCTAATGCTTTCTCTATCACTCTGTCCATATGCAGGACTGTACTGGTCCTCTTTGTCATGGCCTTGCTTGCCGCAGCTACATACACCTCTTCCAAGGTGAGCTCAGGTGGAATTCGGTATTTGTGTGAAGTCATGGAGGAGACAACCACGGACACGGCACCAAGGACACATGCCATCATCCAAGCTCGCACCAGCCTGCTTGGGAAGTCTCTGATGGTGGTGCTGCAGTGTGAAGCATGAACAAGGACGGGAAGTTGAAACCCTCAAAGGAGAGCAGGTTGTGGACTCTGGCTGGAGACCTGGGGAGAAAAGGGGAGAGGGAGGAAACCATGGGCTGCAAGCATGGGATCCCCCTGGTGCCTCCCTTCTCTGGTGGCCAGAGAGACAGCCCTGCTTTATAGAGCATCTAATGACAGTGAGACCAGCTCTTGGGTGTCAGGCCAGCTGTGGGAGTCTCCAGCAATATGAAGGATGAGATGTATCCTCCCACAGTGGCTGCAACCCACTGGACCCCCTTCCCATCATCTTCCTCTTACACTGTGCTTGTCACACAGCCAGGAGCTAGCACTCAGCTTGGTCATGCTCATCACCCACTGGGTGAAGGCCAGACTTGGAGGAAGGTGGGAGCTTCTTGCCAGCTGCCCCGTGATGAGCTCTAAGGTCTGGACTCAGATTCATGGTGCTGTAATTTCACTTCACCTGTGTTACAGTTGTGATGTGATGGCAGCCCCTCCGGGGGGGCAGTCCCCCATGGCACATGTGTGGGTCACCAGCCCTGCACAGGCACGTGGCCATGTCAACACTCCAAGGAAGCCCCTCTTGCCCAACCCAGCTTCCTGGGATGTGTACGCTACCATGGTCCTGTCCTGTGCAGAGGAGCTGTGGTGGCCTACATGATGGAGCAGGTGAAGCCACAGCACTCCTTGAGCAGGGTGAGGCCCGTTTTGGTCATGTACGGTGCAGAGGTTTGCTGCCCCCGGGATGTCATCTTCTTCTCTTTGGCAGGAGCTGTGGAAAGAGGAATCAATGTGTGCCTGATGGTAAGGGCACAGGCCCATCACTGCTTCTTAGAGCTCTTTCCAGGGCAAAGATGCTGAGCCTCCTCAGCCCCACAGCTGGACATGAGCTCCTGCATCCAGAAGGCACATCACCATCCATGCTTCGTAGGTATCCACAGGTAGGACACAGTCACAGGGACCCTGGACTGGAAATGCCTCCCACCATGCTGAGGTGCTCCTGCAGTGAGGATGGAGGCACAGGGAAGAGGGTGGCCTGCCATCAGAGGCCATGAAGAGGGTAGGACTGGATGGATTCCACAACTTGTGACCTTAGGTAATGGTGTGATGAAATGTAAGGAGCTTTTTGGAAAGTGTCAGATGAAGTTTATCATCCAGAAAAGAACCTATTCCCATTCTCATAGAACGTGATGGCTGGGAAATGTCAGGAGGGAAATGGAAGCATAACCTCTGAACTGATTCAGGATGTTGCCACAATGGGGTCTCAGGCACCAGCACCCCTCAGATGCCACTTCCCCACACCCTCCTCTAGCAAACAGATGGCCTGCAGGTAAGCTAGCCCCATGAAGAAGAACGAGATCTTGGAGCCAACGTGCTTAGGGAAGGGGAGAGACTGCCAGGGAGGTTCAATGAAAGGAATAAAACTCATCAAACACCTACTTGTTTTCTGGAGGTAGCTTTTGGAGAGCTTACTTTGCAAAAACTCTGCCATTTCCTTGTCTTCTTCCCTTTCCCTGTCACAAACAGATTGGTTACCACTCAGGAAGAGCTATCAAGGCACCAGAAGTATGGCATGGTGCAAAGCAGAGGACAGACTGCACTGTCCTCAGCGCAAAGGAACCAATTGCATCCAGCTACCTGAGCCTCTCAAACTCCACATCATCCACCAGGAAATCCCGTGTTTCCACCAGCTTGTGGATCTGCTGCACCAGCTCCTCTTCCTTCTGCCTCTCCTCGTTGGACTTCTCATTCTCTGCAGCACAGGGAACACATTTAACACACCTACAGGGGCCATCCCACCCATGCCAAGGCAAAGCTTGCTCTGCTCCTGCTTAACCTGGGAACAGATAAGAGTGTGGGGGTAAAAGCCAACCCAAGGTAAGCACTTGAATGAAGCTGCTAAATAAGAAGCCACCTCATCCCAAACCACCCTGGCTGGGAGGCCTCAGGTTTGGTGCCATCACACTGGGAAGTTTTAGCTTCTGCCCTGAATTTTCACTGCAAGATGCAGCTGAGCTCTGCAGAGGAGCCCCTCAATGTGTGCTCTGGTGGGAGACAACCACAGCTCCCCTGGGGCTTTCACCCTGCACTGCGGGAAAGGCTGTGTACCACTCTGAAGGAGCTCAGCAGTGCCAGACTCGGATGTCATCCTTCACCCAGGATATGCTCACCCCACTTTTCCCATGCCAGCACAACCCTTGGCCCTGAGCTGGGTAGGGGTCCAGAGACCTCTGAGCCACATCTTCCATGTGTCTGAGAATCCATCCAGGGCCTCGGGTCTGTAGGGAATTATCAACAATGCCCAGATGCTTCATGAACAACCCATCCCACCACTTAGCCCACACCCACAGACATGAAAACCAACATGATCCACTGGCTTTGAGCCTTATTCCCTTCGCTGAACATGGTCCCAGTGAGCTCATCTTCTACATCTGACCTTTCAAACCACTGTCAGCCCCATTCCCACCCCAAGGCTGACCGCAGGTGCCTGCCAGGCTATTCTGAATGTGTTAGCCTTGGTTGCCACTTGAACCCTCAGACTGACCTACCTTGAGCACGGTGGGACCCACTTGTGCCACAGATCTCTGGGCAGTGAGTTAGTGAGGACCTGGAAAACTCTCACCTCGCTATGAAGTCATGTCCTATATAAATTGGTACATAATGGTAAACTGGCATACGTGAAGATGACAGGGATAGGGCTAAGGGGTGTTAAATACAAATAGAAAGCTACCTTAGGTGGAACTATAACTGCCTGTTCTGCAGCTATTTAATACCATTTCTAAACCCAGCAGCTAGCTTCAAATTCAATCCAGCACAGGATGGATCCATCTCCAGTCTTCCTTCAGCTAAATAATAATGGAGAAATTCACAGCGTGGAGCAAACCCTGTAGGCTGGGTCTCAGCAGTTACCTAAATTGTGTATTGATTTGTAGTTTAAGGTCTGCTATGTATTGATCAGAGGTGCTGCTTCAGGGCACTGAGTAGGAGAAACTTCTCATTATCATCATGTTGTTAGGAACATCCCCAGCAAACAGAGGTCTCTCCTACAATCGTGGTCTTGTGCAGGGAGTGAGCTCAAGCTTCCAGGCAGAGAAATCTGGACTGAGGTCTGGGCTGATGATATTCTGCCATGAAGAGTTAATCCAGAGTCTCCTGACTGTGGGCATTGCCCCTGTGCTCCACCTGCCCGGCAGGAATAGGAGCACTTTACAGTGGTGTTTGGATGCCACACGAATCAGCAACTTAGGGCTGCACACAAACACACCAGCTCCATGGGGTTCATTAACAATCTGCAGCCCTGAGTTAAAGCATGTTAGTGTTCACACATCCACTGCATAAATAGCACACCTCTTTTCCTGACTTGCTGATGTCAGAGCCCATCGTGACCATGGTATCACTCTGAATCAGGAAAGGCACCTTGGTCTGGTGAGGTTTCAAGCCACAGGTCTGGCTGAGCTCTGAGTAAGCTCTGACGTGTTTGAGTCTTTATCTGAACCAAGGTTCAGTGCCCACTGTTACAGATGATCTACTGCCATAGTCCCACCAGACCAGTGATGTGCAGGATTTTTCCAGCACAGTCTGAGCTGAGCCAAGTTGTAAAGAAGACAAAAAAAGCCTCCCTGATGCAAGCAGCGTTTCTGCTCTCATATGAATCGGGGAGTGCTAAAAAGGATACAAATGAAAGACAGAAGCAGATGAGGGGAAGCCACGTTTCTCCAGCTTCAGAAAAGGACAAGTTTATCTCTGTTCCTGAGCCAGCGTTTAGGTCAAGTCTTGTTTTATGAACTAGAAGGTCTTTGATTAAAAGCCCACATGAGATTAGGGTCTGCATTTTGCAAGCAGCTCCCATTTTTATGGCAGAATCCTCTCCTCCCCTGTCTGAACCTCCCTCTGGATGCAGTCAGGTTGTATTAAATGAATCAAGACCTGCATATTAAGCAGCAGCTGGGCTCTAAGTGCATGCTGAAGACTCACAAGCACACACATCATAGCGACACTATGGCATTAGAAAGAGCCAAGGTTTCTTGCCACTCTTGGCTTTGGGATAACCTTGGGTACAGAACCTACGAGCGGAGCTGCTGCTCTGGGGAACAGATGTGCACAGCTGGTCCCTTGTCCGCATCCAGGCAACGCTCCCAGCTACACACTCACTGGTCTCAGCAAGTGCAGCATCTTCAGAGAGAGGCTTGTGCTGGTGATAACTGAGGGACAAATGTTAATGCTTGGATGGGTACAAATAAGCAGGGATATGTCTCCCACCTGTTTCTGAAAATGAACCTAAAATCCTTACTAGGGGATGAATGAGGATGTCCTAGGAGGAGGCATAGCTGACAGACATAGCTTGGAGGGAAACCTTTCTTGTTCCTCCTCATTCAAACCCTGAGCTGTTCAGATGTGCTTTCATCTGAATACTTTGGCTGAGTCGGAGTCTTTAGAAAAATGAGGTTTGACCTTTCCTGGGCTGTGAAGGGACAAGGGTTGCTCTGACAGGAACACTGAGGTCACTGGTCATGATAAAGGGGGTGACAAAAGCAGCATTTCCTCTCAGCTCAAGTTTTCACATGGATTGCCCTGGACTGTTTGCCTCTTTTCAATGTCAATGATGAATTCACCTAAATCAGGGACATCACCAAGCCCTTTAGGTGTGACATCCCCCTAGCACCCATCCTACTGCTGCACCCAGGAATCTTTCCCTGCCCCATCACTGACATGCAGTTCTGACATGGTCACAGCAAGAATTTGCTGCTTTTCACATACTTCAGGCCTTTGAAGGCATCTCCTCCTGCTACCTCCAGAGAGGCCTCTCCATGGAGTGCTCTGACAGTGTCTCCTGATCTTGATCCTCCTCAGTGTACATGGCTGTTCCCACTGTGCCGGCATTCACTGCCACCTCCCTCACCTCCTGTCCTCCTCCTGTACCAGACCAATGTTCACCCTCAATGGACTCGTAGTTTTTCTCATTTCTTGTTTCGGACACCTGTGTCCCTTGAGGCTCACACCCTGCCTGCAGCAGCAGCACTTCTGGAGCACCCTGAGGTGGGAGCCCTTGAAGAGCTTCTTGTGTTTGATGGCAATGTTTCTGCTGAGAGCAGCAGCAGGGTGCAGCTCTCCAGAGCCTTAAGAGCCGTACCTGGAAGCGCAATGAGTTGTTGAAGCTCCTTTTTCAGACGGCTGATTTCCTTACAAAGCTGAATGTCATCCATCCTGCAGAGACACAAAGGGAGACACTGAGAGAGGGAAGGTTCAGAACCTCTACAGGAGCACCCAACCAGCACTGGAAGGCAATGCAGTAGGGAGCACAGATTTACCTGCCTTCCCATGGGAAACGGAACTTCATCTCAGAGCTTTTGTAGAGCTACATGGGTTGTGCCACTGGTTGTTGGCAAAGAAAAGGTTTCATTGCCCAGATGAAACCTGGCACATCCACCCCGCAACAGCAGCTGTGTTTCTCCTTCTCCTAAACAGTAATCCCCAAACAGCAAAGCACAAAAGCAAAGAGAAACTGCTGCCACAGAAAAGATGTGTTGTTTTCATGCTGCCTTACAGCAGAACTAGAAAAAGGTAGAAAAAGGAACCACAACAGAGGAGGGAATGGTGTGAACGCTGCAGTGTCCACTGGGAAACAAGGTTGTCAACAGGAGAAAGGAGCCTGCTGGGGCTGCGGGCAGTGAAACAACCTTCAGCTCAAACCGCACACAGCAGTGAGACACTGGTCAGGATGGGCTCAGGGCAAATGTCAGCACAAACCAAGGGCTGCCCAGCCCCATCTGCCCTTCCAGCAGTCTCTGAGGTCACATCAGCCTGAGGCCAAACTTGGCCAGCCACATCTCCAACCAAAGCATGACAAGACCAACCGTCTGACACTTTTCCTTCTACTCTGAGCCCTCCCGGGGCTCCTTACACATTATCCCTCTCTGGGAAGATTAGGAAAAGCTGCTGCTGTGATAACTGATTTATGAGCTGGTGCCACCTTGAACAGATGTGCCTCTGCTGCCTTTTGAAGTACATGTTAGTAAAAGCCCTGTCTGCATCTTAGTAATCCTGCTGGTCCTTCCACTGAGTCACAGCATCCCCCCCTTCTGGGATGAGTCATTTGCTGGAGCTACTTGAAGCTGCAGCTTTACCAGCTGAGCAGAGGAACCAGAGGTATCAATAAGGGAAGGGAAAATAAAAAGACTTAGGTCCCTAAAGAGGGACCTGTGAGATATTGCTCAGGTGGAGGAGAAGACTTCTTAGCTCTGACAGATTTCTGCTCCATCTGACAGTGTCTTCCTTTGTTTGCCAACCACATCAAGCCAATGTCTGTGAGCTGCATGCGGAGAAGGAGAGGTGTGTTTAGCCTTTAACTGCCTGTTCACAGTCGCATGGTGGCCAAGCCCTGAGCTTGTACAAGGAGCACAAACCAGGTATGCACAGGACACACGAGCAACAGGCTGATTGCTGGTGATACTAAAATGAAAACAGTCAAATGATGACTGAAATATCATTAACATTAAATTGGAATTTAATGCTGCCAAAATTGATCATGAGGATAAGTGGGCAATCATGAACACTCTCAGTTCAATAAAGCTACAAAGATGAGAACCCAGGAGGCTGCTGCTGGAGCTGAGATTCCTTCCACCACTGGGGATAAAACTCGCTGCATGCTCAACCATGGCCATGGCAGCTTTTCATGTCCCAGGGAGCTGACCAGAGCACTGAGCGGATGAGGTGTGGAGCTGAGTCTGCCACAGGAATCAGATCCTTCTTTTTGCCCTATGAAAGGAGAACTGTTTGGAGTTCTGTTGTTTCCCAGAGCACAGACATCCCAGAAACACTGGAAAGCTTTAGTCTGATGTTTCCATCAAGAAGAAAACACTGATCATGGTCATGATTGGCTGACCAGATGGATCACTCCTCTGCTTCACAGCAGCCAGAAGAGATATCCATCTCCCCACAGTCCAAACGTCCCAAATATCACATTTTTTTCCCCACTGGATAAAAATAAAGCCCTTGCAGTCCCAGCTCCCATCCTTTTAATCCCTGCCTTGCAGAGCCAGGTCTGGGATCACTCTCCTCCAGCAGTGACACCCAGGGATGCCCTCGGCTCTTCCCACACTCCTCCCCATTGCTGTGCTCTGCAGAGCTGAAGCTCAAGCTCCCCACAGAGCCTCCAAACTACCCAGAGGTCATCCCAGCATTCCCAGACTTCACAGTGATCTTTTTCTGCATGCCCACCCCAGTGTGTGGTCACTGTGGGAGATTTCCTCTTGTTTTCCAGGTGTTGGCCGAGAAAGAAAACAAATAAAGGGATAGGAAAAGTGGGGGATGTTGAGGTGTGACAGCACCTGTGAGGTTTAGGCACTGGTTGTCTTGGAAAGCATTTGAGGATAACACTTCCTATGATTTCCAAAAGTCCTTTTCAACAATACATTTGGGAGGAACTGTGCCTCCCAAACATCGCTCCAAACCTGAGCCCCTAAACCAGCTCTCAGCTTCCCCAGACAGTGGATTTACACAGGCACTTCCAGGCTTTGGTGATCCCTTAGTGCAGGTACCAGTGGGGACCTAGGCACATTAACAAAGCACATAGCAAGTGCTGCAGCCCAGATATTTGCTATTACCAGCAAAAATTCCAGGCTTTTTGTTGAGCAGACAGCACAGGGTCTCAGGACTGGGCTGACTATAGCAATATAGTGGTATTAAAAAGCTTAATCATCTCAGACTATGGAATGCTGCCCTTTTCCTCCCAAACCGTAACATTTCCTGATATACCCAGGGAAAATGGTATTTATCTGCTTTGATTATTGAAATGGACCCTGGAGAAAATCCTTCCCTGGCTGCAGAAGGCTGTGTTGGGAGTGGAGAGCAGGATGAGGCATGGAGACAGCATCAGACACCGATGTTGGTCCAGCCCCACTGTGTGCTGCTGACTCCAGCACTCAGGGGATGGAGGAGGAATGGAAGACCTGTGAGGATGTGTAGTACTTCAATATGGGGAGAGAAACTTGTGGTTGTGTGGCTGTTCAGCAGCACAGATCTGCATGCTGCTCCCAAACCGCAGGTCCACCCCAAGCCTAGCCCAAGAGCCGTGCACTGAGGCAGAGTATGGAGCCACTAGGAAGATGGGGAGCTTGTGGCTGAATATGGGAACATTATGGCCTGTGCCATAAACTCTGTTTGCACAGAAATAGGCTGGCTGAAATCATCACAGCATCAGTGGCAGCTTTGTAACAGGGACCTATTGAGGCCCCTTCCAAGAGCAAGGCCAGAGAAGCAGGAGAGGTTGCACTTCCAGGTGGAAATAAGGTGGAAAGCAGCCTCAGCTCTGCCCATCCCCGTGATGCTCCATGTTGGATGGGGCAGGCAGAAGTTGCTGGGAGGACCCTGGGAAGGGGTCAGGTACTCACATGTATCGCAGCTCTGACTCCCTCCTCACCAGGATCTCCCTGATCCTCTCGATTTTGAAGAGCTCCCCTTCGATGTCATCGATGGTGGTGGTTGAGTCAGCCATGGAGACAATCTCATCCTCTGCAAACAGAACAGGAGCCGCATTAGACAGAAGGAGACCTCAGATGGGTGCTGAGGACAGAGAGGGACCACATGGCTACCATGGGAGCCCCCTGGAAACCCCAGGCCAGCAAATCCACTAAGCACGTGCACTAAGCAGGCTTCTTGATACTCTGTGGATGCTGCAAGAGGAGACAGCCCAACAAGCACATGGAAGGTCACCAACGTAAGCAAAGGCATTGAGCTGCTGAGACTGAGTTTGGTTTAATTGTGCTTTGTGTGAGCTGGGCACTGGCACAGTCTGCTCACTGCTGCGTTAGGTCACAGCCAGCTCATTCCGCTGAGCACAGCTCCATACACACATGCAATGGGCATGAAGTGCCTGCAGGAAAGAGGACTCCAGAGACCAGCAGCTCTCTGAGCCTTGGAAACAAGCAGTGTTTCGCCTGCTGGTGCTGCTTTGCACCATCCTGCTCACACCAGCTCTGGGCAGGAGCACAAGGGGCTAAAAGCTGATGGAGAGAAGGGCAGAAACATTTCTTTCAAGCCTCAGGTATTTCCAGCACAGAGCCATGAGCCTCTGTGTGCACACTCCTCCAGAACATGCCAGGAACAAATGCTGTGCCCATATAGCACAGGCTGAGGAGTCATGGAGGTGAAGTTCCTACAGGAGCTCCGCTTCCACCACAGGAAGCCCCCCCCATCCTTCCCAACTCACAGGGGGAAAAAGCCCCCAAGGTACCCAGCAGGTCAGTTTGGCTTCATCATCCTCTGGAGCACTGAGCATCACCTCTACAACCCACTTGGGGAAACTGAGGCAGGGAAAAGGGTGTCACTTGTTCAGGGCAAGAGGCAAGATCCTCACAGCAAAATGTGGGTAAAAAGAGCTCTGATTTCTGTTTAAGAGGAGCAGAATGGCAAGCTCAAAGTCAGACAGGATGGGAGCCCAGCATCCTCCGTCCATTGCTCTGCCTCCCCCATCTCCGCTGGTTCATACACAGATACCCCTCTGATGTCCTCCCGCTTTGTACAAGATGCTCACACTGATTCCCACAGTGCTGGCACATACCACAGGAGCTCCTGACCCCTTCTATGGGAATAGAGGAGGCTTGACTCGCAGGCCAGCCCACCTCCCAGCCTGTTCTGGCTCTGGGAGACACATCACTGAGCTTGTTATCCCTGACAAGCAGCAGCACGTTCACCACAGGCAGGTTAATCTGGTTCTGCTGTGGTACACACACAGCATAGGCTGGGGAGAGGGGGCTCAGCAGCTATGGCAAAGCCAAATCACAAATACCAGGGTCAAATTCTGCTTCCTTTGGATCTTCACAGGGCGCAGCTCTGCTGTGCTGAAAAGGACAGACAGGGAGCACTAACTGCAGGAGCAGGATTTTCCAGGTCTGGGAAATGGAGATGTCAGAGCTGGAGCATCTGGTTTGGGGATCCCAAAGGGGACAAAGACCAGTACTGAGGATTACAGGGCAGCATTCAGGCACAAGGCAAAACACTCTGTGTCCACTGGTCCTCTACCCATAATGTGAAACTGCTTGAGAAAGTGAGGCATGTTCCAAGGCTGCCAGCGGAGAGGGTTTAAAGTGAAATACAAGTGGTTTGGTTTAGTGTCACTGGTTTGGAGAACAGTTTCTGGCAGTTTCTGCTGTTTCTGGCTTAGAAATTCATGAGGACTACTTGGAGATTCCCTCCCTCTCCTCTGAGCCATGAAAGCTCCGTTCAGCTGATGCCAGCATGCTGAATCCTTGATCACTCCCCATTCTGAGCCGTTGGGATGCTCTCAGGAGCCAGCACAGGGCAGGATGTGCTGCCGTCCCTCAGCTCTTGCTCACTGGCTCTGCTGCAGATCTGCACAGAAACCCTACCTTAGCCTTGTCTCTACGGGCCTAAACAGGGTTGCTAAGGGGACTGGACTGTGGTTGCTACAGGACCAGGCTGCAGTTGCTAGGGGACCAGAGTGCAGTTGCTAGGGGACAGGGATGCTGAGGTCCCTCATCCCAAGCATCCTGTTGCTCTCCCACCTCAGAGCTCCTCTTGCCCTGGGCATCATTCCTGGGCACATCATCACCCAGGATCACTCTGTAACTGTACAATTTTGCTGCACTCAAATTCAGTGCCTCAGGCAGGATGTCCCTGCTGGTGCTGGCCAGCACACAGATGACACCACGCATGAAGGTGTGGATGGTACAGCTGGTGTGTGCCTGCAGGCAGCCACTCCCTGAGGTCAGCCTGTACTTCAGTGCAGGTCCAGACCTGTCAGGAAAATGCTGCCTTTTTCCAAGCGATGCTGCTGTGAGCAGGGTAAACCAACAGGGCTGATTATTTGAGAGATGTGCCAATAAATATGAGCTTACTGCAGCCTTCATTAGCCAAGGACAGGTCTAACCCCCACAGGAGCACAGGGGCGGCTCTGGGGGAGGAGGACTGTCACTCCTGGCCAGGGTGGGAGGATGAATAACCCAGAACATCTTTGATCACTGGTGGCAGACAATTTGGCTGGGGTTCTCAGGCAGCTGCTTCCTGCTGGGTGAGTGCAGGGGTTTGTGACAAGTGAAGCATCACTTCTTCTCTTTATCACCCTCATTAGCAGAAACCATACCAGGTGGGAGAGGTGATTCCTCACCTGTGTATGCAAAGGATGGAGGTGGTGGTGCTGGGGCAGGAGGCTGGGGTACAGGGACACAGAGGCCTCTGCATAAAAGCCATCCACTAATCCTCAAGAGAAACCAATGAATCTGTACAGGTAATGAATAGGCATCTGCCCGGGACCATAGGTCATCATGCCAAGACCTGAACAACTGAGTGAGATCAGGGACTGGAGCATGGGATGGACAAGGAGACACTGAGAAACAGGTTGAAGGGTTGTTCAGACACTGGAACAAGGAACAGAAAAGTTGTGGGATCTTCATCTTTGGTCCAGGATTCCTCCTGGTGAAGGCTGTGAGCAACCTGATCTACTGAGCCTGCTTTGAGCAAGGGATTGAACACTATTGCCAGAGGTCCCTCCTGATCCAAATTCCTCAGTGATTCCATGTAATGTGATCAGTCACTGACAACAGATTGGGATCACTGGATCCCAGACAGGTTTGGGTTGAAGGGACCTCAAAGCTCATCCAGCTCCAGCCCCTGCCACAAGCAGGGACACCTTCCACTGGAGCAGTTGCTCCAAGCCCTTGTGTCCAACCTGGCCTTGAGCACTGCAGGGATGGGGCAGCCACAGCTTCTCTGGGCACCCTGTGCCAGCGCTCAGCACCCTCACAGGGAAGAGCTTCTGCCCATGAGCTCATCTCAGTCTCCCCTCTGGCAGTTAAAGCCATTCTCCTTTGACCTCTCCTCCCAGCTCAGGAAATGCTTTCTCCAGGCAGATACAGGATGATGCCGAGCTCTTGAACCCCAGTAGCCGCAGGCATGGGCCAGGTGACAGCTCTCCTGAGGCAGTGGTGAGACCAGAGGGCACTGTGTGCCCATGGACCTGCACAGTGCCAGCGACACCATCCAGCAACCACAAACAGCAAGTACAGACACTGGGAGTACAGCATATCCTGCAGCAGAGAGCTCGCAAGAGATCTCACTGGAGATGGCTCTGCCAAAGCTGCAAATGGGTTTCTTACACCCTCCCTGAGTGCCTGGCACCAGAAAGGCATTAAGGCAAGTTTATTACAGCTGGGATCAAGCTCACAGTCCTCAGTTTCCCTTTGGGGATGGAGGGATGATGCCCATGTGCAGCTGTGCTGCCCAGGACTCCCTTTGCTCCCACAGCTGCACATACAACAGCACAGCCAGACACAGAAACCATCCCCACGCTGCCTAAAGCACCTCTGACTGCCACCATCTCAACCTGGCAATCCAGGGAAGGGAAGAAAGCTTCAACTGAAACTTGGAGATGCTCTTATCATCACACAAGGCCCAGGGGGAGCAAGTATCATTAATGAGGAGTATAATAGCCGGAGTCTTCCACTCCATATGGCTTTGGTGAAAATATTTAGACAGGCAGCAGCAAGCCTGGCATGAGTCACAGCAGCACCAGCGCGGGGCTGAGTTTCAAGCAATTTGCTTCGTGATTAAAGTTGCGCGATTGAGTGACATTGTGCTGAGGAGGGGTCAAAGCTCTTCCCTTGAGCTCCATCCCAGGGGGCCTTTAACCCAGCCATGCGCTGTCTGTGCCGCAGGAAGCAGCAGGGCAGGGGCACCCAGCCTGTCAGAACCAGACCCTGCTCCACAAGCTAGATGGTGACGCACGCCCCGGGGCTGGGGCTGCCCTGTCAAAGCAGCTGTGTCCCCACCACCCTCCAGGACCACCAATGCCTGGCCAGGCACAGCGGTCCCAGAGGATAGGTTCCTGCTCTGCTGGGAGGGATCCCGGCTGCAAACCACAGGAGTTCCCAGCGCCCCAGGGGCAAATGTGCATCCTTGTCCTGATGAAGGCAGGGGCATCCCTCTGGCTGTGTCTGAGCAGCCCCTGGCACAGCCCTGTGAGGCAGCCATAACAACATGCAGAGTGCAAGGTGGGGTACCTGGGGCACTTACAGGGGTGTCACCAGGGCTTAGCCCGCTGGTGTGCACGCTGCCCTGCATCACCTCCTGAGCACAAGAGGCTGCTTGGGAGGCCACTTGTGATGGGTGAGGGTTGGCCTGCGGTTTCTTGGGGAGGTAGCAAGGCACAGAGAAGCATTCAGAGACCAGACACTGACTGTTGCTATGTTCCTGCCTATCATGAAGGTCCCCCAAGCAGCCGGGATTAACAGAACTGCACTGAATCACTACAAAAAGCCACCACAACCCTGCTCACAGGCACCTGAGGAGTGATGCCCAGGTCATACCCAGCACCCTGAGTCCAGAAGTGCTGGACCCTTCCCTAGAGGATCCTGATGTCACCCAGCTGCTGGGAGCAGAGGCTCAGATCCCAGGAGGGCAAAGTCTCCACAGAGACACTTCCCAGGCAGGGGAGGTGAAGGGAGAGCCATTGCCATGCTAAAAGGCACAATGAAGAAGGATTGAAACTTCAGGCATCTCACCAAGGAGCTGAGCAG
>JAOEHY010028041.1:0-10773 GCA_025447955.1 Psilopsiagon aurifrons | reverse complement strand
AAGGGGGCTGAGGGCTGGGGGGTGGTGGTGGTGGGGAGCCCCGCGGGGCAGGCGCGGTGATGCCGCCTGGTCCACCGCAGGGCAGCGCCCCGGGCCCGGAGGCGGCGGCGGGCGGCGGCGGAGGAGGAGGGCGGGGGGGCAGCGACAGCGAGGCCCTACCCGAGAAAAAGGCGCTGCGGAGCAAAAGGAGCGCCCCGCCGGGGAGCGGGAAGGGCGCGGCGGTGCCGGTTGAGTGCCCCACGTGTCATAAAACCTTCCTCAGCAAATACTACCTTAAAGTGCACAACAGGTAAACGCTCCGGCGTCTTCTTCCCATCGCGGTCGTGCGCCGCACAGCCCTGACAGCGCTTCCATGGGGGTGGGTGACCGGCCCCGGTGTCCCCGGGGGGGGAGAAGGAGGTGCCCCCTGCCCTGGGGAGGGTTGCTTTGGGGTGGAGGTATCCAAACACTGTCCTGGGCTCCTGCTGCAGGGGCTGAGCAGCCCGTCACGCAGAAGGTGCACAGCGCATGCACTGGCTGCAGGCAGATGATGGCAAACATCCTTCCGTGCTGTCAGAATGTGCCCGGGTTGTGGGGAGCGCGGGAGTGTCAGGATTGATAACAGGGAGCAGAGCGGGTGCCTGCAGGGGGTGCAGGAGCTGCGGCTCCCTCGGCTGGTGCTGAGCTCTGTGAAAGAGGCGGCAGCGCAGCAGGCGCTGACAGCTTGACCGCCCTCCACTGGGATCAGCAAACCTGGGACAAAGGCAGATTTTGGGTGACTGAATATTGGCACTGGGGAAGGGGGTGTGAAAGCTGCCTCAACATCCCCTCTCCATTGCCACTTCTTACCAGCGTCCTCACCAGGCCTCTTTGCGCATCCCTGCCGTGACGGATGCTCTCCGGTTGTATTCCCCCTAGGAAACACACTGGAGAGAAGCCATTTGAGTGTTCCAAATGTGGCAAATGTTACTTTAGAAAGGAGAACCTCCTGGAACACGAAGCCAGGAATTGCATGAACCGATCCGAGCAGGTACATCGGGGAAGCAGCCACGGGAGCGCTGGGAAGTGGCTGCTGTTGTGTAGGACTGGAGCTGGGGCCTTTTTCCTGCCACAGCCCACATCACACTCAGCTGCCAACCAAAACCCCACATTGCCCCTGCACCACACACATCCCACAGCCAGGACCCCCAAGTCCACTGCCAATGACATGGCAGCAGCTTGTAGCTGCTCTGCTAGATGAGGATAGTCTTTGTACCTTGAAAGATCCAGATCCTATGGTTGAGGGTTAAACCTCGTCCCCTGGTCCCAGCACCCTTGTGCCAAGCACGGATCTGAGCTGTGGGCTGCGTGGTGGACTCGTGGTTCCATGGAAGCTGATGCCTCCCTGTCTCTTGCAGGCTTTCACGTGTTCAGTCTGCCCGGAGGTGTTCAAGAGGCGAATGGAGCTGCGGCTGCACATGGTGTCACACACAGGGGACATGCCGTACAAGGTCAGCAGTGCCTGCCTCCAGCATCCCTACAAACACTGCCAGGCGCGGGTGTGGAGGGGCAAATCTCTGTGGTGTGGGGCACCCAAACTCCTTGCCTGGTCTGCAGCAGCACCCTGAGGGTCATTCCCCATCTGTGAGCTGGAGTGTGCTCCGGGGAGGCACCAAATCCAGGCACTTTGCGTGGCCTTACCAGGGATCCGTGTTCTGTGCCAGAGCAGCGCTTAAGCTGGCGCGGTGCCGGTGCTCTCCTTGTGCTGAAGTGGCTGTTTGGGGGCTGAGCCTCCTCTGCTGTCTTTCAGTGCTCCTCCTGCGCGCAGCAGTTCATGCAGAAGAAGGACCTGCAGAGCCACATGATAAAGCTGCACGGCGCTCCGAAGCCGCACGCGGTAAGGGGAGCAGGCAGTGGTGGGTACCCGGGAGGGAGCAGTGCCGTGCTCAGGGTTAGAGAGTGGCACCATTGCCCTGTCTGGCTCTGTTCAGCGAGGCCGGGAGTTGGAGAGCTCCTGGGAACAGGAGTGCCCCTCCTCATTCCTTCGGCTGATAGACGCAGGTCCATGGCGGGCGAGGTGCCTAACCGCTGTGCGCTCTCCTGTGGCCTTGCAGTGCTCGACCTGCTCCAAGTGCTTTCTGTCTCGGACAGAGCTGCGCCTGCACGAGGCCTTCAAGCACCGGGGAGAGAAGCTCTTTGTCTGCGAGGAGTGCGGGCACAGGGCCTCGAGTCGCAATGGCCTGCAGATGCACATCAAGGCCAAGCACAGGTAGGACGTGAGCCGTGTCGTCCCCTGCCTGGTGCATCCTCTTTGCCAAAGGAACTGCAGACCCTTGGCACTTCCTCTGAGTGTACAACCACAGTGGCACAGGCGATGACTGAAGCTCCTCAGCCTGGCTAATTCATGTTCTGGAAGCGGGAAGCGTGCACCAGCGGCTGCTCTCCACACTCATCCTCAGTGTTCTGTTTCCTGGGCTGGTTACAACGCCCAAGGGGTGGGAGGCTCCATCTTGGCAGCAGAACAGCATTTGAGGGCCTCAGAATACTTTGGATTGAGATGGGTTGAAGCAGGATTTACTGAGGAGAGCGCTGGGCGAGAGCAGCAGCTGCAGGACCCTGCGGGGCTGACGGTGCCTCCCCCCTGCCCGCAGGAACGAGCGGCCCTACGTCTGCGAGTTCTGCCACCATGCCTTCACGCAGAAAGCCAACCTCAACATGCACCTGCGCACGCACACGGGCGAGAAGCCCTTCCAGTGCCACCTCTGCGGCAAGACCTTCAGGACACAAGGTACCCCGGGGCGTGCTGGCGGTGCCGAGCACCGTGCTCCGGCGCGCGTGTGCCGGCACGAGGGAGGGCACGTTCCTGTTACCTCCATTACCCTCACGGCACAAAGGATCAAGATATTGATCTGTTGATGGATTGAAAACTGCGTTTTCCCCTTCTGAGCCCCCCCTACCCAGCCTGGCACGCCCCGACTGCGCCGCGCAGGTCTTGTGCTGGAGGCACTGATCTGCAGCTCTCCCCTCTCTCCCCTGCACATGGCAGCGAGCCTGGACAAGCACAACCGGACCCACACCGGGGAGCGCCCCTTCAGCTGCGAGTTCTGCGAGCAGCGCTTCACGGAGAAGGGGCCGCTGCTGAGGCACGTGGCCAGCCGGCACCAGGAGGGGCGGCCCCACTTCTGCCAGATCTGCAGCAAGACCTTCAAAGGTAACGGCCGGGGACATGCGCGTGCCCCATTGGAACGCACCGTGCTGTGGGTCGGGGTCACCGCGGGCCCCGGTCAACAGGCTCTTGCTTCCCTTCCAGCCGTTGAGCAGCTCCGCGTCCACGTCCGCCGGCACAGGGGCATGAGGAAGTTCGAGTGCACCGAGTGTGGGTACAAGTTCACACGGCAGGTAAGGACCCCCCCCAGCTCCGGGATCAGAGACGGCGCTCGCTGAGCCCCTCACCGTGTCCCCCGTCCCTTCGCAGGCTCACCTGAGGCGCCACATGGAGATCCATGACCGTGTGGAGAACTACAACCCCCGGCAGCGGAAGCTGCGGAACCTGGTCATCGAGGACGAGAAGGCCGTGGTGTCGGCACTGCAGCCGCCACCGGAGCTGGATGTGGGCTCGGCCGAGGTGATCGTGGAGTCCCTGTCCCGCGGCGCCCTGCCCGAGGACATCCCCGTGCAGAGACTCTGCTCCAACGAGAGCTTCTCCACCGCGGATGCGATCGAGCAGTCACTGATCGTAACAATTCCTGAGGACTGTGACACACAGCGGGACCCGGAGCACAGGGAAGCGTGGGCTGGAGCTGCTCTCTGCCCCAGGGATGCTCTCTGTGCGTCCGCCCCTTCCCCTCCTTCCCCGCACATCTCCCACCCCAGGCTGCGGGAGGGGAAGCTCTAATCCGGTGTCGGACGGAGCCGCTCTGCGTGGCTCCTTCAATAAACATACACTGTGTGAGGCGGGAGTGATGGGGGCTCTGTGTGTGTCATACTGTGAGCTGGTTTCCAGTGAGGTCTCACTGCAGCCGGAGGGGCAGCTGCCGCTCACCCGTTGCTTTTGGGGTCGTGATTAAAGCTTACCTTCCCCAGAGCACGGCTCTGCCCTCTCCTTAAACACTTCCCACAGGATTGTCTCCTCCTTAGCGCTGTGCCTTCTTTCACTTTGTTTCGTTGCTCTTCTGGTAACTGCTGTTTCTTCACCCCATTGAAGGCGAGGCATGCCTGGCATCTCACCACAGATAACTGAGCTGTTGGTGAACGGGAAGCATGTTATCTCAAGGAGCCGGGGCCACCCCACGCTCCTGTGTTTAGGGATGGGGATTTATTTTTGTCTGGAACAGGATGATCCAGGGGGGCTGTGACATTGGGAACTGCGTCCCTGCATGAGGGAAGGTCCTTGAATGTACCCACAATCACAGCCGCGCTCTCCCCTTTCCCATGCACCAAGAAGACTGAACGTCTCCAGCTTAAACATTGGGCCTGGAAGGAGAATCCCAATGAAACCCTACTGCAACCATCCTCCCTTCAAAGGCAACTGAGAGGTTAATGTAAGATGTTTTATTTAACTTGACTGCTGCAAGTAAATTTAAAACTATGAGAATAAAAATACATCATCTGTAATGTAGACGCCTTTGTTTCAAAGGACGGTGTTGAAACTGCACTCCAAGAGCCGGACACAATGGGCTTTAGCAACAAATAAATACAGATCCGTAACTGTTGAGCCTGTTGGGGAATGGGGGGAGGCAGACCCAGCAGCAAGCACCGCAGCACGAGACACAGTGCCTTCTATTTATAGTCTGGCGTAAATACTTGGGGCTGCAGTGCACGTTCAGCTGCGCAGCCCCTGAATGGGCTCCGCGTGGTGCTGCGGGGACGTGGCCAGAAAGGAAGGAGATGCCCCAAGTCCCTACATTCCAGCCTGGAGGGTTTCGATCCAAGAGGCTGCCACGGCACAATCCAGCTTCAAGGCACTGTCAAAGATCCAGACAAGGAGAACAGCCGGGATTCACCAGCAGCATTCCCGGCTCCGCAGCCGAGCGGGGCATGAGGCATGAAACTGCATTCAAGGCAAACCAGATGAGTTTTAAAGCTGTGAAGCTGCTGATGCTGTGGAGATGGGGCCCTGGCGCTTTCCATCTCCAAATGAAGGTCAAATGCAAGTGTTTTGTCTATTGGTTGAAAGCACAAGAGGGAAACAGCCGCTGCCTCCAGCTCCGCTTTCCCGAAGGATGAGCCTTGGCCTTTGCCTCTTGGCTTGTTCACGAAACATTCCATGAGTAAACTGCACGCAGCTTCTCTTCAGCTAAGGTAGAAGGAGGAGCCCAGCCCAAGCTCGCTATGACCCTTGGGCAAGGATAAAAGCAATTCTTAGGCCAAAAAAACCCCGCAAACCCCAAACAAAAAGAGGAAACAAAAGAGAAATAACTAAATAACTACTGCGCAATCCACAGCACTCCAGGTACCTCCTGCACCTCTGCCAGAACATCTCCGTGGCGTTTTCCACTCGCCCACATCCCAAGAGCTGTGAGCAGGAGGCACGAGACCTCTGTGAGGGTCCGGTGGGTTCATCCACACAAGGGGATGGCTTTGACAGTGATTCTGCATCAGGGTATGTAACTGCAAGCCTGCTCCCCACCGCGGCTCCTTTAATGTGGTGAAGAAATCAGAACTCACCCTCACTACATGGAGCCCATCCCAGAGCTCAGCACAGGAGAACCGACAGCAACGGCAGCTTTTCCTGCCCCAGCTCAGCCCTGGCACACCGGGAAGGGGGAACGGCTCCTCCCGCGGGCAGCAGCCACCAGCCCCTTGGGCTGGGTAAGAGCGGGGCTCGCTTCCCCCCTTCCCCTTAAGCTGGCGATTGGAAATGAAACAGTGGAGCTGTCAGAACGGGATGAAAAGATCAATAAGGGTGTTTGCTGAGAAGGAGAAGCGTGTTGCTAGGGAGGGCTGGAAAACAAAGACCTGCAGGAGCCCGGATGCTCCAATTACACCCCACCAAAACACAGGGAGAACTGAAGTTCCGAGGGATGGTGAAGCTTCATAGCCCAGCCACAGCAAGGTCCTGGCCATGGCGCACCCCTTCTTCCTGAAGGGATGCACAGGCATCGAGGACCACGGCCACAGGGGAGGAAGCGCCACGTTCTCACACCCACCTCTCACCCTGACAGACCTCCAGCTCCTCCGGGAAAGACCTTTCCCCCCACTATGCCCGTGCGCATGGAGCCCGTCCTCCTCCGAGGCACATAACAGAGGTGGGGGCCCTACGAGACCCTTCTAAAAAGGAACTGAAGGAAGACGTTTGGTGCCAAACGAAGCAGGAGCTCCCACAGTGAAAGGGGCCTGACGAGAGCCACGAGCTGCGATGCTGTTCAACACAACTGCTTTGCTTAGGTTCCGCTCTCGGGTCTCTGTGAGCACTCGGTGCCTCCTCCCGCCCGGGGCCGGGCCGAGCAGCACATCAAACATTCAGAGCTTTCACTCCACGCTCAGTTCAGGTTTGTCTCCCAGCACCGTTCTGCCCCTCCAAGCAACACAGGTTCTGGACAAGGAACGCGCACGGAGCCGCCGTCCCCTGCTAACGCAGCTCGTTCAGGTTCTGGGTGTGGAGGTTCTGGCGCTGCCGGTTCAAGTTGATGGTGTTATCCAGCGTGATGCCATCGTCCTCCTGCGTGGTTTCCGGCATGAACTGCCGGAAGATGCTGACGCTGCCGTGCCAGAAGATGGGCTCCGGGAGCTGCCCCACCACGCTCCATGTTCGTGTCTCAGGGTCATAGGCTTCCAGGACATCCGAGAGCTCAAAGGTGTTGTCATAGCCACCGGAGACGTAGAGCTTCCCACCAAGCACGGCCACGCTGCCCCCGACGTGGACCTACAGGCAAACACAAATACACCCCATGGCTATGATGGGGGTTCTGGCGCTCCAGGGGATGGCAACAGAGTTGGTGCAGTCCTACAGTGCCGCTGTGCTCAGCGCCTTCCAGCGCTGCCCAAAACCCCAAGAAGCCAGAGCTTTCAGCTTCACCGGCTTAACGCCCCGCCACAATCGCTTCTACGTGACCCTGACATGCTTTAATATGCGAGCGGTTACGATCCAAAGAGCGCTCTGGAAATGAAGCCAGCTCTTAACCCAGGAGGTTGGCAAATGTCCTACCTGAAGCATGGCAGGGATTTTGTCCCATTCATTCTTCGCTGGGTTGTAAACATCCACCTCCGCCGAGTCGTCTCTGTGGGAGAGGACACAGTTATTCCCCCATGGCCTAAACCCCTCCTGCCCCGTCAAGCTCCAGTTCAACAGCCTGAGATGCTACCGAGAGCACATCACACTGCATGCATCAGAGAGCAAAGGGGCAGGTCTCAGTGCAGACCCCAGCCTCCAGCACGGGCCCCTCTTGCTGGGTCCAAATCACTGCGCAGCCCCCAGGGCTTTCGCAAGTCTGGTCTTTTTTTACACCGGCATCTCTGGGGTATCACAGCCTCACTTCCTGCAAGTCAGCACTTCGGGGGCTGATCTGGCTTCGGTGCCAAGGGCTTCAGGCCTGAAAGCAAAGTTACTGCTATTCTGGAGAGGTTTAAGCCTCCACATGCTTCCAAGTAACAGCATCCTACTGCTTGGGGTTTTCATCCATGCCAAATTTAGATGGGCTGAGGACGCAGGAGAAGAGGTATTTGGACAGCGTGATCCCCCCAAGGGGGTGCTTCAAAATGGGTAAGGAAAAGGAAACCCCATAGAATCAGCTGGTGACAGTAGCTGAACACCCAAACCACCCCAACCAGGGCTCACTGAACATAAGTGAGTCCAACAAACAGCCAGGAACCAAGACCCCAATGGGGTCTGGGCTAGAAGTTGCTGCTTCCTGCAAACCAAGAGGAGAATAAACACCGAGGAATGTGTCTGGAGGCCGTCACAGAGGTCTCTGTTTGCTCAAAGCCAGCACAACACAATGGAAGGCTCCGGCGCCCGCATGCCTTCCCGTTTATTTTTAATTAGGTGGATAACTGAAGCATTTGTGCCACCAGGACAGCCTCGGATGGGTAATTAGGCCCCAGTTTGGAAAGGCGCTTAAAAATAGTGACCAATCATTTCATCTTCAGCCTCTTATCTCTGCTGAGAAGGAAGACGTCCTCTCCTGCGCCCAGCTTAACGTTTTCTTGGAGCTTGCTCGCTTATTTATAGCAACAAGGGGGGTTGAAGCCAAGAAAACAGAGAAGCCTATTTCCAACCAGCACTGCTGACTTCAGCCCCATTTATACCTGCCTGTTCCCAGCCCCTGGGTCAGATTCAGATGTTCTTACACAGCTTAAACACAGTTTTTGAGGTCTGTCTACACCAGAAGAGGAGGAAAGAGGAGCAGCGGTTTACAGACCCATCAGAGGAAGCACTGCTGTGCCTTCCCAATGCAACGCTCTCTTACAACGCTTCCCTTTCCTCTTAAAACATGCTACCCCAGGAGACCCAGGTCCCTCCTCATAGGGAAGCAGGCTCCCGCTGCCACTCCTCACCTTACGAAGTACATGAGGCCATTGAGGGTGACAGTCTTTGGGGCGAAGGACCAGGGGGGCAGATGCCCGCAGTTCACGAGGGTCCAGAGATCGCTGTCAGGGTCGTAGCACTGCATCACCATGGACTCTTTGCCAGCCAGGGAGCCAATGGCAAAGAGCTTGCCGCGGCAGGAGGTGGTGGAGCAGTTGTCCATGGGGTACAGCATTGGCTGCAGGGCCTCCCAGCTATCCAGCGTGTGGTCGTAACGCTCCGTGCTGTCCGAGGCAATGACGTAGAGCAGCCCATCCAGCACCGTGGAGCTGTGGTATTCCCTGGCCTTCAGCATGGGAGACACCTCCGTCCACTCGTTCACGCTGGAGTTGTACCTCCACACGCAGTCATAGAGCCTGGACCCGTCGGACCCCCCTATGGCACAGCACAAGTGTCAGAGCAGGGGAACACTCTGCAGTCCGCAGCAGGGTAAGGGTTTAGCTGAGGTTTTGCTCCGTTTCCTTCCCAAGGAGCCACGAAGGGCTCCCCCCGTGCTGTCCCCTGGCTATGACTCAGAATGACTCTCCCCGGTTTGGCTGCCTACGTCCTGCTAAACAACCATCTCCTCGCCTGTTCTGCAACCACTGCTCCATCAGGGACACGGCAGAGGCAGCACGCGCCCGTGCCCAACCTCCCGGCCCTCCCTCTGCCTCTGCTATGAACCAACGCTAACTGGAACCACCAGATTTCCCCTTGCCAAAGCACCAGGCTCCCGGCAGCATCAGCACCTCCGGACCTGCCTGGGGCCACTCCCATGGGATGCAGGTGCATCCATCCAGACACACTGTGTGGCAGCCCATCATTTACACATCTCTGCCTTTAGCAGAGCCTTGTTTTGTGCTCATGACCCAAGCGCAGAGTTTTCTGTTCGCCTGCATGTGTCCTGCCCTTCAAACCTCTGCGGTGTGTCCTGCACACCCAGGGCAAACAGCTCGGTTGGCTTCCCGGCTTGGCATGCTCTGGCTGCCGCCGGGCTGCCGCTCCAGCTATGGGGATGCAGTTCAAAGGAGGAAGCTCCATGCAGATGAACAGCCCAATCTACACACCCGGGTCACCTTGAGACAAGTCACCGCAGCCCCAGTGGGCGGCGGGAGCAGGATTTGTGCTGGGGAAGTCACTGTGTGACTCATGGGCACTGCCCGGCTGAGGCACCGGGGGCTCCAACACACCCCTGCCCCGGGCACCCGCCTGGGCTGTGATTCACGGGGCTCTGCACCCAAACACCTTCTTCATGGGGTGAAATCCAAACGCTCCTGAGCCACCCTTGGAGCGAGCGGTGACGAAGTCCCACCAGGGCAGGATCTGCTGCCTGCGTGCTCGGGAGCATTACTCATGACAAAATACCGTCTGGATTAAGACCAGCTGCTAAATCCAGCACCGGCTCCAGGAGTCCCCCCGCCCGCCTTGGGGCTGGAGTCACAGCAGAGCCCCCAAGTCTCTGCTGCTCAGAGAAAAGCCAAACCTTGGGCCAGAACCCGCGTGATCCCAACGGAAACCCCACCGCCGGCGCCTTACCAGTGACGTAGATGTCATTGCCCAACGCGGCGACGCTGTAGCCCCCTCCAAGGTGCTCGGGGAACTCGGCCAGGTAGCGCCAGTGCCCGGTGCGCGGGTTGTAGCAGTCGACGGTGACGAGCTCGTCGCAGTCGCGGTCGCAGCCGCCGACCAGGACGAGGATCTCGGCGAGGCCAGTGGAGGGCCGCGGGCGCATGCGGGCGCAGGGGCCGTGGTCGTGGCGGTCGAGGCGGGCGGCCTGGAAGTCGCGCGCCTCTTGCAGCAGGCGCAGGCAGGGCGGGCAGCGCGCCACCAGCGGCTCGCTCTCCACGTGCGCCAGCAGGTAGAACCGGCGCACGAAGGGCAGGCGGACGTGAGCCAGGAGCTGCGGCAGCAGCGGGGCACGGGCGGCCGGGTCCGCGTGCACCCAGCGCAGCGCTAACTGGAAGGCAGCCTCCTCCTTGGGGACGCAGAGCCCGTCGTCCCGCAGGTAGGACAGGAGCCGCGGCAGCGGCAGCCGCTCCAGCTGCGCGCCCAGCTCCCCCACGTGCCGCAGCACGAAGCGATGCGCCGCGGCCGCCAGCGCCGGGCAGGCGAAGGCTTCGGCGAAGTCCTGCATGTCCAAGGCGTTGGCGGGCTCCAGCTGCCGCGCCAGCCACGCGCCGCACGCCTCCTTGACGGTGGAGAACTGCAGCAGGTCCGCGGCGCGCAGCAGGCGCTCGGCGATGTCGGGGCCCAGCCGCCCCACGCGGCCGGTGTACCGGTGCGGAGGGACGGGCTAGGGGCACCTGCCC
>JAOEHY010028040.1:33672-46012 GCA_025447955.1 Psilopsiagon aurifrons | reverse complement strand
TAGCCAAGTCCATGCTACCTTCTTGCACTCAACTGAAATGACTTGCTCAAGGAGAAGCTAAATTAATCCATCCAGGCTCTGCTTAGAAGAGTTTCTACTGTGCAGCCTCTAGCTCAAAAAGCTTAAAGCCAGAAAATACAGCCAGAGTCTTTCTTAACAAAGCTTAATTAGTATAGATCTTCTAAACTAAGCTCTTAAAGCTGCCAACTCCATTGCTAAATAGAACAGTCATCTGCTGAATTTGCCTTAACACATTCCTCTCCTGGTACAGAGAAAAGGTTCAGTGTTTTCAACCTGAAACAGGAGGATGGGCAAACTGCCCTTGTGAGCTGGCTGCAAAGCAAACACCTCCAGCTTTTGAGTCTTAAATCAGAACTCAGCTGATACTTGCCTCTCTTTCTGCTGGGCTCTGGTAGTTACCGATGTGTGACCAGAAAGATGCTTTTGTTAACCAGGTGTATGGCAGGAGTTGTGGGGGATGAGGTAGACCCACTCTTAGTCAGGTGAAGTCCCTTTATTTGGGATCACTGACTTGTTCTGCATCTCTGATGTCAGCTTCGTTTAACTGAAGTGCAGTTCTCCAGTGCAGCACTGTCTGTAACCTGACTGGGATCCCTCAAGGTTGGATCAGTACAGATAATGAGCATGTGACAGGTAACTAATTCTTCTACATTACTTCAGCTGAACTAATTGTGAGTCCAACCACAGCCTGAATGCCTTTAGTGGAAAAAAGAAATGCCACGGTAGCAAGAGAAACAGAACAGTGAATGTGGGGAACAAGAAGTTATATACAGAACCCCAGCCCATAAAGCTATACACAAGTCTGCTCCAGTGTTTGCCAGCTAAGGCCAGGGCTGCACTAGTGCTTTACAACATAACCTGGAAGAAACTTCCTTAGGTGAGTAGCTAAGGAACAAGAACCAAAGCATTGCAATATTGTGGTGTGCATGTGAAATTTGATAATCCTTCCCAAAAGTTAACAGTGGGAGTTGAAAAATGATGTGTGTAGGGCATGCTGATTGGGTGGAAGTCTGGGATGCATTCACAGATGCAAAGGGAGACTCTGTCTTTGCTAATGTAATGCTTGATTCCTTTTCAAGGGGACCCTCATAAGAATATTTGATACTTCATCGGGGCATTTAATCCAGGAGCTACGCAGAGGATCACAGGCAGCCAATATCTACTGGTACGTTTAATTGCTCTGCTGACTCTTGTGGGTGGTGGTGTGCTGAAGCACCCTTGTGGAAACAGCACCCAAGATATCTCCAAAAGGCAGAGGGAAGTGACAGTGCTGCAGGCACAGGGGTACATGGGGCCTCTGCTGCCTCTTCTCTGCTCCGTGCTGGTGAGGAGAAGGCAGTAGCTGGCAAAGCCCAGCATGGATTATGTACTGATAATCCAGCTGTGCGTCAAGTAAAGGGGAGCTGGGGGGACACTTCGCTTCCACACTGAATATGGGGAAGGCAATGACACAGTTTAACACTGCCCAGAGAGGCTGGAATGGACACCCTGGACAACGGGAGGTTTATTCTCACACAGTGCCACTCTGCATGCAGGAGCCCCTGGCAGAGGTCTGACCCTAATCCACTGCTGGAAGCGTTTTCCCAGGAGTGGGGAAACTTCCCTTCCTTTACCGAGCACCACTCAGGTTCGAGTGCTGCCCATTTAATCCAGTACCTCTCCTCAGAGCATCGTCTGTGTGTTCTCCCAGCAGAAGTGGTTGAATGGCCCACACAGATGTTGTCTGTGTCCAGGCAGCCTCAGCACAGCTGCTGATAAACCAGGCCCTCTGCTTGAGGGCACACACTCACCACTGAGGGGCTTTTCATCCTGTCAGCAAAGGAGCAGCCCCAGCACCCGCAGAGCAGAGCCATCTGCTCCCAAACGCAGCGGCTCCAGCCAGCGCAGCAGCAGCACTGCTGCGCATGTGGGATGCTGCGGGGCTGTGTTCAGTAGCAAGACTGCAACCACCTGTGTTCTCTACAGTATTAACTTCAATCAGGATGCTTCCCTGATCTGCGTGTCCAGCGACCATGGCACAGTACACATCTTTGCTGCAGAGGACCCCAAAAGAAATAAGCAGTCAAGGTAGGGCCAGATCCTTTCTGAAGCTTTGGGAGGCTGTGGAGGGGATTTAACAAGTTCAGAATACGGGTCTTGTTAGGCAGTAGCAAGTACCTGCAGGATGGAGGTGGTAAGACCAGTCTGCTGTGCTTGAGTGAAGCTGTGGATGTGGGATGGTAACAGCCACTGCCACGCTTACCGCTGTCCTTGGCGGCGCGGTAGGATTCCAGCAGCAGGACAGGGTGTTGCTTTTGTGGCCATTTCACATAAAACACTCTCTAAAATCTGACCAAAAATCAAGCTTTGGGGCAGTTTTTGCAGTTGCTTAAAAATGTAAAAGCAGAAATGTAGTCAGTGGTAGGGTCCTCCTCCCCTAGAAGGGGAATCATACCTACTGGTGGATACTTGGTAGAAGAAAACAAAGAGCCCATCAAAACCAGCCATTAGTGTGAACCCTATGATGGTGGTGTTCAAGTCTGGGTTGGACAGAGCCTTGGGTGGCATGGTTTAGTGGGAGGTGCCCCTGCCCATGGCAGGGGGGTTGGAACTGGATGATCTTAAGGTCCTTTCCAACCCGAACTATTCTGTGATTCTATATTCAAACATGAGCAGTTCTACATCAAAACACCTTACTAAGTCGTTATGCCTTTTTTTTCCCCCTCTCTCTTTCAGTTTGGCCTCTGCCACCTTTCTCCCCAAATACTTCAGTTCCAAATGGAGTTTTTCCAAATTTCAGGTTCCCTCAGGCTCTCCGTGCATCTGTGCCTTTGGAACAGAGCCAAACGCTGTCCTAGGTAAGCAGTGGCGGCTTCTCCAGGTTCTGTCTGGAGGACCAGGTTTTGAGCTGCACTGGCCTGAGCTGGGGAGCAGAGCTGTCCCTCTGCCCCACTGAACTGACTCCGTTTGTTTCTGTTTCAGCAATATGTGCAGATGGCAGCTACTACAAGTTCTTGTTCAACCAAAAAGGGGAATGCTCAAGGGATGTCTATGCTCAGTTTCTAGAAATGACTGATGACAAGCTCTGATTGGGTTGAAGGGAGTGCACGGCTCAAAGCACTGCCTTGGCTATTCCACACCTTTGGAAGGACAGTATACGAGTGGCCAGTACTGATCAAGAAGTCTAGCAGACCTTACTAAGAAGCCTGGCCCTGCACAATCACAGGAAGCTCTGAAGTAGTGGACTACATCTGTTTATTCTCATTTCTGCAAGTATTCATCATTAAAATCTTTGGGTTATTGTCATCAACTCAAGTTTTCAAGATGTGGCTTTCAACAAGCTTGTGCCTACTGGGTTTCTCTTGCTCTAAACTGTGAAACGACTTTCAATTGAACACGAGTGCCTGCCACACTGAAGAGCTGCAGGGGCTGTGCAGACCTACAGCTGGCCTCAGAGACAGGGAAGAGCCAGCAGAGGAGTTATGAATGGCTGGGAGAGGGGGGAACACGATGGATCACATGCACATAAACCTCTACCAGCCCAGTGGGGAGCAGGGTGGTGCCTGACCACATCCAAAGGGAAGAGAGGAAAGTGGGGACAAGCACATGGCCAGAGCTAGCTGTAGCATCAGCCAGGCTTGGCCTGACCTGGCCTGGGGAGGGAAAGGGTGGCAATTGCACAGCCCTGGACCACTGCTCCATATGCCCATGGTCGAGTCCAGTGATCAGCACCAACTATTGAAGATGCCAAACTGCACAGGAAGGCTGAAGGTGGGTTTAGGTACCAGCTGACCCAACTGCCCTCTCCCCTGGGTACAGCAGGCACACAGGGTGCTTGGACGCTGGGAGCTTGTGGAGGTGAATGATTCCTCTTGCAACAGAACAGCCACCCTTGTACCAGTGCACAGGCTGTTCTGATGCTTCTGGAATGCTGGGATGGGGACTACACCTCCAGCATGGTCACTGAACCAGGGGGCAGGAAGCACCCATCTGCAGTGGGTTTAAACTGTCACCCTTCCTTTTTTTCTTCCACGTGGGATGTTGCATACCAGGTTCTGCTGGCCTAGGGACAGTCAGGTGAGACTAAACCCACTGACATGTAAACTCCTTCCCAAAACTGTTACATGGCCAATACGTATTTACTGTTAAACTGAGGCACAAGATGCTAAACAAGAAGCCAAGATAGATACAAGCTCTGCTCCGAGCACAGAATGCCCAGGGAGGGGGAGGCCTCCTCTCTAGAATCCCATTTCACAGATGCTAGGTCCCTCTTAAGTTGTTTAGCTGCACACTCTAAATTTGACAAGTTTTGTTTAGTGTCATGTAACATACTAAGGACTAACTTCTACGCAGACTTTGATGTCAAAGTTGCATGTTGCTTTTACGTGTATAATCACAGAAATTGTTTTGCACACTTATTTGTATTATGTTATTTCTTTTAAATAAAAGTGACTAATTTTGCTGTACTCGCTGATGATCACAGCCAAGGTCCCTAATGCAGGAGGTGTGGGGATAAGCAGATAATAGAGTAGTGGTCACTGCTGAAGGACAGAAGCTGGATGTGAACAGAGGACAGTAAAGCTACGAACCGCTGCCTGGGACACGTACCTTGGCATCACCAACATCTGCACCACCACACGGCTGCTGTGCTGCTCTACCCTGGATACAGCTGCACCAGCACAACCACCAGCTGGAGGCGGCTGCATCTCCCGGGAGCAGGACGACACAAGATGATCCTCAGACTGACACATGTCCTCTCGCTGGCAGGTTGTAGTTGAGTATGATCCAGTCAGCTGTACTCGCTTTAAACAGCAGGAAAACTACCCAAAACATCAAGGCTTCTGCATGGTGCTTTGAAGGTTTTACGTATCTTCATCTGGTACTTTAGTCACCTGTTTGGAAAGTTGTCCTTTATGTATGAGATGGACCATGTATCCACCACGCAGATGGACTGATTTAAGATACTGCACAGCTGCAGGGTCAGTGCACTGTGAAGCTCAGATGAGCAGCAGCAAGCTCACCCACACAGCAGGAATGTGTACTCCGGGGCAGGACAGCAGCAAATCACATCCCAGGCAGGCATAGGCTTAATACAAATCAAGTTTGCAAGGCCAGAATGAGCAACCATCACCTTTCAGTGTTGCCCTGCTCTACAGGAAGCTGCAGAGGAGAGCAAGGCAAGCTGGCAGAAGTCTGCTCTCTGCAACCAGAAGAGGATTAAATAGATTTATATGCCAAGTTCTTATCTTAAGACAAAGTGTTCCAGTCCAGGGGTCCACTAGCCTTTCCTGTAAGTACAGCTGGTTTAACGTGGCTAGACACACATGGCCCTGTAGACTGGCAGGGAGAGAGGCCCATGGTGCCACTGGGTTCATCTGCCCACCATGAGAAGCTGGCAGAATCTGCAGTGTAAGTCCAAATAGGACTATTCTTGAAAAAGTCTTTCCATCAGCTATTTAAGTGTATGGACCATTAATTTCTTCTGTGTTTAAAAATAACTAAATACCTTCTCTCCCCGTTTTGCTCCTTCCATAGTACCTGTGTCACAGTTCAAAATACTGAAGGGAAAACTAACGGATCAGCCAGTGCACTGAATCAACTGGTAATGCCAACCAGGTACTTGCTGGCAGGAGCCACAGTATTTCTTTCAGGACCTCTAGGTATTTGAAGTAGAAAATATAAGATTAATTGTTAAAGGTATAGTACATAAGACACAAGACTAGTGCTTGTGTCCATGGCAGACACCACTGACCTGGATACAGCAGCTCCAGAGCAGCGACCACTTGGGAATGAGTCCTGCTCCAGGCGCAAAGGTTATGATCCCTGTCTTGCTGAGCAGTTCAGTACCCCCATTTTGCTGCCTTTTTCCCCCTTCCCCAAAGGTTGAATGTGTTCAAACAAGGCAGTGCCTCAGGCCTGGCTGCAAGAGATCCCATGGGATTTCACACAACAGGCTCTTCTTGTTAAAAGAACAGGTTCTGCTTTTTCAGCTTCAAATATTCTGGCCCTCTGCAGGAGTTTTGAAGCCCACCTTTGATTTCTCCTCAACTCTTGGAAGTCTTGACATGAAAAGCAGACCCAGCACGCAGCAAGGCTTTCTTGGTACTTCAGACAAAAGCATTTCCCCAACAAAGAGAAACAAAAAGCATGTAACTAAGGTATGAAAGAGGCTCAGAAACCAAACCACCACTCATGGAAATGATTCTAGCAGTGCACCTCTCACTAGAGTGATTTCTAAAAAAACAGTCATCTGTTAGTGTGTGGCAGCCTGGGCTCCATCACTGCACTTGTGGCTAGCGTTTTGTTGAAGTCAAGTCACTGAACTCCCTTGCCACGTACCTGAGATCAGCCTCAAATGCAACACAACTTCCAGAAGGATGAGACTCTTTGATAGAAAAACTAATTCTTAATTAATAGTTGGGAAAGGGAAGAAGCAGGAGCAAAGCTTGTCTTCATCTGCCAGTCCACAAATGAGATCCAGAACCTGAGGGTTAAAAGCAACCCATGTACTTCCAATCTGCAGCCATTCCCTTCATCAACTATTTCTGGGCCAGGCCCAGTACAGAATTCTCGGAATGTAAAACTATCAGGTACGGAAAGGGGTCAGTCAGGTTCTTACAAAGCAGCACTCAATTTAGTGAAAATGAGACATAATAGATACATAATAGATATTTATCTCTCACACACCCATATATACAAATTCACAACTATATAAATCCCAACCCAATCTGTATTAATGGCAACCAAACACTCAACATTTATCTTTTGGGGGAAATTAGACCAAGACACAAACCACAGATCTGAAATTGACTGCTGAAACGTCAAGTTCCACTTCTGGATTCAAATCATTCTCAACCCCAACATTTCCAAATGACTCTGCACGTTAAAAGCCAGAAAAGCAGCGCTGTCCCGTGCTGCCTCTGCACAGCCATCAGCCTGGAGAAGTGGCTCAGGGAGCAGAAGTGCTTTTGGGGTCAGCATGGCACAAGGTACTTACGTGAACCAGCACAGTTTAAAATGCCACAACACGAACTGCTGGCATCAGGGTAAATACACCACAGCATGGTGTTGCAGTGGCTCAGAACTGAGACTAACCCTAGTGACCCAGAGAAACTAGCCTTTGACATCACTCCATCTGCAGTCCCCCTCTTCTCTGCAGACTTGGTGTCATCATGCCAGGTCATACAACATCCTCAGCTGCTGTTACAGGACCCAGCATGAAGGCAGAACTGTGGTGTCCAAAGGCAGAGGCAGCCCACTGACCATGCTGCCACCCTCCCAAACCAGCTACACACAGCTGGATCAGGCAGGGAGAGGGTTCTGTGCAAGGACTAACATGCTGGTAGTGGAGAGACAAACACTTCTGTCACAAGACACAAACATTGGGTCTTCCATACATTATAATTCTGAGTCTTTCTCAAAGTCATTTTAAAGATGACACAAAAGCTCTTAACAGAAAGAACACAAAGCAGGCAGCTGAGAAGGAGCACAAAAGGGAGTAATACCTTGCATCACAAAACACCAAAGGTAACTGCAAGGGCTGTATCAGTTCATAAAGAGAGGTCGAATCCCTGCGTACATGAATCACCTGAAGAAATTTTCCATTTGCAAAAGAAAGATCCTGTTGTCTGCAGGCGTCCAGGAGGAGCAGCACATTCACACCACTTTAAGAAAGCTCACCAGCATCACCTCAGAAGCAGCAGCAGCACAGCCAGAGTCTCATTCAGCCTCTGCCATCCTGTGGTCACCACTGCACTGCTGAACTGGTGGTGGGAGGCTCATCAATACACTGACAAACTAGGGCGCAGGTTTGTCCTAACAACCCAACGATTCAGTTTAGTGAGGACAGAGCAGGACAGAACCCTGCACTAGTCAAAAGCACTGGGGATGGTCCTGCAGAAGCATTCTCAGCACCACCCAAAGCATGGGTCAGTGGATGTGATTCTTACAGAAGAGCATAAGCCATTTTCTCCCATCACGCAGCTTTCCCAAAGGGTTCATCCACCTGAACAAAGACACATTCTTGTGCCAAACTCCACATGCATCAAACCCCACCACACTGCAACATTATTCAACATCATTCTCAGATTAAAGCAAAAGCCCAGCACTCTACCAGATACTAGAAAGGAACTTAACTCCATCCCTGCCAAAACCAGGACTCAGAGTCAGGCCACAGCTTATTCCCACCTTCCCCTGTGCCCTGAGGACATTGCCTATCATTACCTGACAGTGAGGACACCTTGGCTGTTTGGACTGATGGCATTTCCTGTGGCACTGCCAACATAAATTGAATTAATTGCCCCAAAGTATACATAAATACTTCAAACACACTGGTGCAGTAATGTCAACTTAGTTAATTTGCTGAATAAAATTTAATTTTATTTAAAAAATCTTATACACTATTATTCACCTAGCCCTAGTTGTGAACAGATTCTCACTTCTGAAAATAAACCACATTCTAGTCAATTCATTCAACACCAAATTAAATTACTAGTACTGGATTTTTCTTTTTTTTTCTTAAAAAAAGTATGTTAAAACTTTACTTTTTTATTTTTAAAACCTCTAAAGAAAACGTTGCAGTCTTACAGAAATGTTTCTTTTCCAGGTTATGCTGTTTTTTCAATGCCTGTTATAAATTCAGCTTGTGTAGAGTTGGTTGGTTTTTTCATAGTTTTTTAATATGTATTATCTGCAGAGACATTGTAACAGTTCCATTTTGTGGATGAACACAAAACTTGTACAGATTTCTCATATTTGGTCTTCAGGTAAATAGTTCCCAAAAGCTGCCTAAATAAACCACTTCAAACTGTTCAGTCCAGCATGAGAACACAATCTTTCCTTTCGTACAGGGAAAGGAAAATATAAATAATGCATCATTAGTACAGAAAATGACAAAAATCAGATTCAACTGAAGCCAGCGATGCAGCTTCCACTCACCTGACTGCATGAGGAGATAAGACGTTAATGTGAATTAAAGACTGAACAGCAGCCTCACGTTGCGATTTGATTTTGAAATGTAAAGTGGAATCTATTACCACAATTAAAGTGAGAAATTCCCAATACAGCTTTAAATGTTCAACTGCAGAACACACACTTAAAAAAAAATAAAGTATTATAATAATATGGTAGCCACTGTTAGGAAACCACAACAGCTACGCTCACTGGAGACCCTGCGGGGTCAGTGTAGGACATCAAAAGTGTTATGGAGAAACTGGTCAGATTAAGTTCTACTGATGGGTGCTTAAGCTTAAAAATATTGAATATACCTCTGACAAGATAATTTTACTCTTTTTAAAAGGACTTGTGATAAAGAATTTCATTTTTCTAAATGAAGAACAGTCTGTTATCTTAAACATACACAATATTAAGCGAGACTCTTGTTTTACTTTAGACTGGAAAAATATGCCAGGGACAGTCAAAGTCAACACAAAGTAACAAACAGCAAAAGGTAGCAGAAAGAGAAACAGGTAAGTGCAGCTCTGGTCAAATTCATAGCAGTTCTTTACGTCAGTTAACGGCTCATTTACATCGTAATTTCTAATCAGTTACATGCAAGCCCAAAGAAGCATTTGATCACTACACATGGTAATAAAATTTGATTAAATTTATCAGGCAACTGCTAAAATATGAAAATTTGCAGATGTAATAAAGTAGCTTTATCTGAACTTGAACAGGAGAGACAAAAGTAAATCATTCCATTGGTTAAAAAAACCCTACATTCAGTTTTTACCAAACAAAATTTCACATGAAAAGTATTGTGTGATTCCAAAGTTTCCGGAGTAGAAATGGAGTGATTTGAAATGTCAAAGACCCCATTGTTTTGCAAAGAAATGAAAATACACCTCAAAAATTTCTAATTCCACATGTGAACAACAAAATACTGCATATCTACCAACAACTGCATCGGGTAGGTCATTATGAAAGGCTAGCTGCCAAGATGTAGGAAATGGCTCCTTGCCTCTGTTCCCTTTGAGGAATATACAATCGTTTGAAACCAGTTCACACTAAGCGCTTATCATGCTGCCGTTACACTGAGATACTCAGTCCTTAAAATAATCTGATAAAGATTTTTTTAAAGCTGCAGCCCTCCCCAACACTGTATTTCTCAGTGTGCACAGTTCGGTAGGGGCAGGGAGGAGCGGGGGTCACAGCCTCTGGAACAAGATGGTTTGCAGTTTGACTTTGAATTACCAAGTTTTAAGGCCACCTGTGTTGGGTTTTTTTTCAGTGCTGAAAGTTGAAGTCTGATCACAGGGCCCCTTTCCCCACTGCGTGAGAACATGTTCCAACATTTTAGGTGTTATATTTAAGTGTCTCCTTTTGGCACCATGGAGTTTGTTTTTTTTTTTTTTTTTCTTAAAAAAAAAAAAGAAAAAAAATGAAAACAAGAAAAAAAAAGAAAACAAAAAAGAAAACTCCCCTAAGTTTCTAGTTCTGGCTGCCTTTATCACTCACTGCCACAGGTGGGGTGTCCACGTTAACAGCTATGACTATGCTCTCTCCATCTTCTGTTTTGATACGTTTGAGTTCCTGCTGTTCTGACTGGTCTCCATTCTGGCGCTTGGTTGGGAGGGAGGCCGAGGCAGATGCATGGGTCGCCAACATATGCAAAGGACTCGCAGCAGCTGTGAAAACACAAAGAAGAACTTCAGCACTTTAATCCCTGTCAAACAGAAGATGCTGAAAGCAAACCTGTATTTTCTGTACAACCATGAATTCCTTTATTGGTGCCACGTGGGTTATCTGCACTCCCAGCCCACATTCAGGTCCAGCTGTTTGATCTTCGTACAAACCTGAAGGTCATTTGCCCAAATCACTCAACATTCGCACAGATTTGGGCAAAGGCAGGAGAACAGGGATGTATCTCCATTTTGTCTGTGGGCAGCTGAAGACACAGAGGGGTTAAATGGCTGAAAGCTACACTGTACAGGCACAGCTACACTGTAATTTGTGACAGAACTGGGAAGGGAAGTCAAGATCCCCTTTTCACAGGTTCTGGCCGAGTCTGTGGATCGCTGCAGAGCTCATTACCTGGCCTGAAGGAGTGCACTACTGTGACATAGACCATCTGGGACCATCAGTTATTTAACACAAACTATGCAAGTCACACCACCCAGAGATGCGACTCAAGCAGTGATTCCTGTCTCACAGATAATGAGGCCCTGACCCACAATGTAAGGAAAAGGCAGCAGTTCAAAAAGTGCTAGTGTTAACAAATGACCCGTCTGATTAGATTCAAGAGCACAACTAAATTAGATCAAGAGGTGTATATATTTCAAACACCCCATACTAGATTTTCATCTTTCTCGTTCCATGGTGAGAGAAGTATAAGTCACTATTAATGGACAAGAACAGTGCTTTAAACCTTCCAAGACATCCAAAAGTTCCCTCCCTCTATTTGTTAGCAGTCTGCTCCTCATATCAACCTTTATTAAATTAATAATTCAGATGTCTTTGCAAATAATGCAAAATACTAATGAGATATTTGCTCACTGCATTTCATAAGAAATTATCTAACCGTTATCAAGCCACCTCCTTTTTACACCCGTGCTCCCTTTCCTCAGCTCTGCTGCCTTTATCACAGTATTCTCCTGAAACATGAAGACCGCAAAGAACTCTTACTTCTAAATTGGCTGTATTTGTTCTCAGGAAGTTATCCTAGTGGGTAGCTACAATATCACCTCTGCAGGTAACCAAACTGGTTTGTACTTCGTGTTTACTAGTAGAATTGAGAAAATATTTGCCTGATGCAAAGCGCTTCATTCCAACATGTAAAATACATGTAAACCAACATGTAAAATAGCAAAATAATGGTTCTTGTATCTCAACAGTCATTCAGCTTCTATGAGAAAAGCTACTCCTTGTATAATTTTGGCATAGGTACCTTAGAGATGGTTGCTTCTGAATAAAATGCCTTACTGCAAACTTACTGTTGCTTAAATAAGAACAGAGAGTTAACCCTCATCTTCAGACATGCATTAATAAATGCATTAATTCACTCCAATGCTGTTTAGTAGAAAGCAACTTGCTGGCTGCAGCCATAACCCATACGTGGAAATATGAGATGCACAAAAGAACAATGATGTCTGAAATCTACTCTGAAAGATGAAACAAAGAATATCTAGTTACATCATTTTCTTCTGCAGTAAGAAAACTGAATTTATTTTGAACTTCACAGCCTTCTGTTAGACTGACGGCTAGTAAAAAGCACTGCCAATCTGTTTTCACAGAATCATAGAGCAGCTAGGGTTGGAAAGGACCTCAAGATCATTCAGTTCCAACCCCCCTGCCATGGGCAGGGACACCTCCCACTAAACCATGCCACCCAAGGCTATGTCCA
>JAOEHY010028039.1:17144-29390 GCA_025447955.1 Psilopsiagon aurifrons | reverse complement strand
ACCCATTCCAGTGCCTCACCACCCTCACAGTAAGGAATTTCTTCCTCATATCCAATCTAAACTTCCCCTGTTTAAGTCTGAACCCCTTTACCCATTGTCCTCTCACTGCAGTCCCTAATAGAGTCCCTTCTCAGCATCCTTATAGGCCCCTGGGATGGGAGGGTAGATCACTCTAATCATGGTAAAACTTTGCTTTGACAGAGGGGGCAAGACTTAAATCTGGTTTTCAAAGGAAGGTACAAAACCTCATCTTAGTAGAAACATCCTCTAGTAAAAGGAAACATCTTAGTAAGCATCCTCTACAAAAGGCTTTCAGCGAGGCCTCTGAGGAACAGAAAGCCTGTATTCTAAGGAGCTGGAGCAGTAGCTTGAAAGATACTGCAATGGTGGTCTGCTAAAAGAATGATACAGAGTATGAGAAGGTGATCAAACATAGCAAGGGTGAAAACAAGGTGACCTCTCCCGCCTGCATCTATCCAGCATTTTGGTTACTCAGCTGTTGCAGTTTCATTGAGGAACCAGTTGAGATGGGGTGGTGGTGTCTGTACCTACCTAGCAGAAGGTGGCGAATTGGACAGCGGCAACTTGAAGGTCAGCTGGGGAAAGTTAAGAGAAGCAGCCAGTTAAAAAGGGAATGAATGCATGAGGCCAGCTGGTGGAGGTTCAGAGAGCAGCCTGCTGCTAAGGTGAGCCTGTGAGGCAAGAAAGGGCTGTTACTTTTCCCCAGACAGTGGCCTAAGTTACCCTTGAAGCCAACTGCTGCTCCTCAGGGTACTGTATGTCAGCGGAGCCAGCCCTGCTGCTGAGTCCATGGGCATGTTCCAGACATTGGCTTTGAATTCGTGACATGTTTGACAACTTCTAAGGTCACCGGCTTTTATACCATCTGATCTGGCTGTGTCATACAGACTCTTTGAAATGCACAAAGGTTCTGAGCCAAATTGTTGGATTAAAGCCTATTTTCTTGATTAAAAAAAGGAAATATAAACCAGAGCTGCCCAGTTCAGTCTGGTTTAACAGGGCTAAAATCTAAGCTTTATGATTTTAATTCCCCCTTCTTCCTGCATTGAACTTCACTGTGATTTGGAGCGCTTTAAAGACCTGTAGAAGGTTACAGCATGGATCATGTGGCAGGTTCCTGTTAGGGGAGAGGCACTGAGTATTACTATCTGGTGCTAAGTTTGTGGGATTTTTTGGCAGTTCTCAAGTCAGGCAAGGAGCCTGGATGCAAACCAGCAGTTGCAGATGGCACTGGAGGAGAAGGCGAGCCTGGAAGCCCAGATTGCTCAGGTAAGAGGTTTGTATTAAATATGGTCCAAATCGTCAATGCAATCTCTGCGGCAGAAGATTCACAGGGATTGTCTACTTAAGGGATGAAGCCTGAGCTTTGCATTAACACCGGTTTCTCAAGCTTTATATCCCTTAAGCAGTCACTGCCTAATTTATTTGGCTAATGCAGTTTTCTTTGTGGTTTACTTTGTTTTGAGCAGCTCTCGGAGTCACTTCACCAGCTCCAGGCAGAAAGAGATCAGTATGTAGAGAAACTGAAGGAGGAGCAGAGCATTTGGCAGCAGCGGGTACAGCAGCTCTCTGAGCAGGTAACATCAGGGGCAGCATCACAGCTGCTTTTGACAAACACAGACAGGAGTGAAGCACCGTGAACGCTGTTTTAACTTTCTCTTACTTGGCCTTGCAGGTCCACACAATGGCAGAGGAGAAGGAGAAGCATATGGCTCAAATTCGGGAGCTGGAAGCCAATGTGACAGAGCTGTTGAGCAAATCAGGTAGGGCTTCCAAAGTGGGGCTTCACATTGCAGAGTACCAGCTGGTTAACTGTCACCTCTGTGCCTGAGACACAAGTAGGTCTGAAGCTGTGAAGGCAGCTGAAAGCCTGGTGACCATAAGGAACGTTCCATCCTAGCAAACAGCAAGTGAACTACTTCAGTTAATGACCTGCAGACTGTGTCTTTAGTATCTGCCTGACTGTACTGTCAGCTTCTCTGGCTCAGGAGCCTGGGAAGGCAGGATGCTGGCAGGATGCTCTTGCTAGGGTTGTGAGGGAGTCGGCAGGATGCTGTGCTTGGTTTTGGGGTAGTTTTGCTCCTTTGTTCCCCTCGGTGCCCTGCAGTGAGGATTGGGTACTGCAGCAGGTGATACCTCCTGGGTCATAGAGCCCTATAGGTTGAGATATGGTTTGTGTATGTAATAGTGATGTGTACTACACAGGGATTTAGCCCTTTGACAGAGCTGCTTTTGATTCCATTTCCATAGCAGTTAAGCCCATGGATATTGAACCTTCCTCACCAGAAAGGCCCACAGCAGCTGAGCTGAGTCTGCAGGAAGAGATCCAGCGGTTGCAGCAAGAGAAGGAGGAACTGCATGGGCAGTACCAGGCCCAGGTCCGGGACAACGAGCAGCTGAGCCACCTCAACAGGGAGCAGGAGGAGCGGCTGCTGGAGCTCGAGAAGGCTGTGCAGCGCTACAACGAGGAGTCTGTGGACAGACAGCAGATCCTGGAGGACATGCAGAGTGACAAGGCCACAATCAGCAGGGCACTGAGCCAGAATCGGGACCTGAAGGAGCAGCTGGCTGAGCTGCAGAATGGGTTTGTCAAACTGGTACGTCTCTGCATCTGTTCCTGCTGCTTCCCTCACTGGTGCAGTCCTTCTGTAGCACAGATGTAGAAACCTGGCAGAAGCGTTATCCATCTCTTGTCCTCTGAGACTATGGATGCTCCATCTCCTGTGATATATATTGCCATGCCAGGAGGTTCCCTGGCTCCCTCAGGTGCTTTGGCAAATGAACTGGTGTCTTTGTCCAGAGCAGTTTCCTTTTCCCCCTCATCCCCTGGCAGTCAGGCTGTTTCTTTCCCTCAGTGTTCCTCCTGTGCTTTTACCATAGAAGATTCCTGTTTTCTGTTCCCTGCATTTGCCCACGAGGAAGTTCTCAGCAATCTTCTCTCCTGCTGCTGTCATTCTTACTCCCTTTGGGGCCCTGGCAAGCTGACACATGGTCTAGCTGCTTTTTCTTTAGCTCCTTCTGAACTCTTCTTGGTTTTGATTGTCTGTTGCTCTGTTTGGGATATTCATACAACCCATCTGTTTGGAGCTGACGGGCTGTGTGATGTGCCAGGCCTCCTCTTGGCACCATCCCAGCACCCATTCCCCTGGCTCTTTCCTTGCTCTCCTCCCATCTTCTGAACCTTTCTGCAAGTTATTTACTGTCCTGAACACTCCATTTATGGCCCTTAGTTACACCCCAGAGTAACACAGGGGGTGGCACCCGGTTGCATTGGGAATGAACGTGGTTTATTGAGCATGTGTGTTTATGGTGGTTTATACGGCGGTATTTGTCTTGCAGACAAATGAAAACATGGAGATTACCAGTGCCCTGCAGTCAGAGCAACACGTAAAGAAAGAGCTGGCCAAGAAGCTTGGGCAGCTGCAGGAGAACCTGGGAGACCTCAAAGAGACGGTGAGGGACAGGCGGGGATGGCAGGGCAGGTACTGCAGTGGTTTAGGCAAACTGCTGGCAACTTCCCAAACTTTGATGGAAGGGTGGAAATCGGGATTGTAAGGATCAAACTGGGAGCCTTCCCCTATCGTCTGCTGTGCGAGGTGGGGGACCGGCGTGTGGGGGCAGATGGTGGCTGCCTGCCCCGTTGGTGGCTTTGGGCACTTTTGACAGTTGGCACATGTCACACGGATCAGCTTTTCTGGTTTGATGCGATGGGTTATGTTGTTTTGTTAGCTGGAGCTGAAAACACAGGAGGCTCAGGGTCTGCAGGAGCAGCGGGACCTCTACTATAGCCACCTACAGCAGTACACTGTGGCCTACCAGCAACTGTCTGCTGAGAAGGAGGAACTGCACAAACAGTACTTGCTCCAGACACAGCTTATGGATCGGCTACAGCACGAGGAGGTTCAGGGGAAGGTGACAGTGGAAATGCACCTGAAGGAGCTGCAGCAGACCAAGGTAACAGTGAAAAGGCGAAGTGGAAAGATGGGAGGAAGTGTGCTTAATTACATTAAGTATTCATTAAGGGGAAGGTTGGACCAGATGATCTTTTGCAGTCCCTTCCAGCCTGGGCTGTTCTGTGGTTACATCCTGTACAGTACAGGTGGACTGATAAACGCCTGGAGCAGAAGCACTGCTTTTGTGTGTGTGTGTGTGTGGTGCTGCTGCCTGAAGATGCAGTGACTCTTCACAGTCTGCCATGTGCAAGCTTCAGTGACCCACTTCTCTCTTGCAGGAAAATCTGGAAGCTGTAGCTAAGGAAAACAAAGAGCTGCAGGCCCAGATCAGTCAGTTAGCAGCAGACCTGGATGGCAGGATTTTGCACCGGTTAGAGGGTGAGTAGCTGCAGCTGGTCTTCAGGAAGGAGACAGAGCTGAGCTCTCTGAGGTGTTACCTCCTTGTTCACCTTTCTCCTTCACAGGAGATGGAGTTGAAAGTGAAGCAATGACCGAAGAAATCCCCAAACCTTCATTTATGATCCCAGAGAAATTTGAAAGCCATGAAGAAATGGTGAGTCCTAATAGGCAGAAAAGCCTTTGGGTTTAGTTCTACACAGACATCTAGAAAAGGAGGCAGGAGAGAGGTTGCACTGGGTGCATGGAGCAGGCTGTTTATCAGCTGTGATCCCTTCCAGCTGAGGCACAGTAATGAGGGAAGCTTAACAGCTCCTCCTGCATAGCAGCAAAACCCCCAAGACTTCTGCAGCATCCTTGCAAGAGAGGTTGGAAGTTGTCAGTGGTTTTAATTCCAAAGACAACTCAGCTGGTAGAGCTTTCTAATGATGTTGATGCTGTTCTCTTTAGTCTGGAAGGCATTTGGAAATAGTGTGGAACATAAGATAGAGTCATATTTGGAAAAGACTGTGATCAAACACGTGTCGTCACGGCAGCTGGTGTTTAACCTGCATATTGGTACTACATGGGGATGACAAAGACTGCAGCAGTTGTTGCCTGGTTTAGCTCCAGGGCAGTCACTTAGTCCTTTGGTTTCATACCCATAAATAAAATGGGGTCAACTGTTGCTGTGTCTGTCCTGAGCTGCACTGCTGATGGTGCTTCACACGGGAGTCACACTGCCATGCATGATCTGGGATTCTTTGTAGGTCGATTTCTTGACATCTACCATGTCCCAAGTGGAGAAGGAGCGAGAAGATCTGAGGCAGCAGCTGGCTGCTCAGAGGCAGCAGTGCAGAGCCCTCCTGCAGCAAATAGCAGCTCTCAGGCAGGAGCAGCAACATCACACCCCGCTGGGTGGAGGTAAAAGCTCGGGACGGCGTGAGCACCGAGGCATGCCTTGGCCAGCTCACTGAAACAGAGCTACAGGCTTTGTGAGTGCCTCGTGTCCAAGGAGGAGCTGTGAATTCCACGTGTCCCTTCTAGGTTCTGCTACGGATACTGTTCCAGTGGAGGTTCACGAGGCTTTGAAAACTGCCATGGAGAAACTGCAGGTAAGCAAAGGGTCTCCTCTTTCAGCCCTGCTGTGCTGCTCAGGGAGTCTTTGATGCAGTGCAGACTCTTCCAGCACACACTGACAAGTTTCAGGGGAATAAGTAGCAGATATGCCATAATAATAAGCTACTTCCCGAAATGCTGCTCACTGCTTGTCTCATGCAGGTAAGTTCAGTAGTAACTCCTCTCCCCCCCCATCCCCAGACTGTAAGGGCCCGACACTGACCTGTGTCCTTTTTCTAAAGCAATCACTGAAAGCCAAACTGAGTATCTTCACTCTCTGGGCTGAAGCAGCTGCGCTGCAGTCTTGGCACTGGGCACGACCAGAGCTGTGCTGTCCCAGCAATGAGAAGGTTAAAAGGCTCTTTGTTCCAGCAGCCCTTCTGCTTGCTGAAATGCAGAGGTGCTGGTTTACACCTTCTCTAGCTCTACCCTCTCTACAACTTGTCTCCAAGTCGATGCTAAAAAGGAGCAAAAGCAGTGGGATTTGTTCCCTAGGCTCAGCCCAGTGTGAAGGGAGGGTGTTACCTCTAACACAGACTCTGTACGTGAGCAGTTGAGGTGATTGATACCGATTTGTGTGTTCAGTTCCGTTTCACAGACCTGATGCACGAGAAGGCTGATATGAAGGAGCGGCTGGAGGAGTTGGAGCACCGCTGCATCCAGCTCTCCGGTGAAACAGACACCATTGGTATGTTTAGGCAGCACCAGCACAAGCTAAAGCTTCCTCAGTGTGTTGGGTATCTGGGGAGGAGGAATTCCCCAGCAGCCTTTGGAGCTGGAGCCCTCCAACTACCACCCAGTTATGTCTCTATTGCTGCCTGACTAGTCTGGATCTCCAGTGCAGGGCTGGAATTGCTGGATCCCCATGCCATGTAATTCTGTGCTCACTGTAAGGCTTGTGCCCCAATCTTGCTGACACTCCTTATGCTTCCCTTGTATTCCAGGGGAGTACATCGCACTGTACCAGAGTCAAAGGGCTATCCTCAAACAGCGCCACCAGGAAAAGGAGGAGTATATCAGCAGATTGGCCCAGGATAAGGAAGAGATGAAGGCAAGGAACCTTTTTCTATAGCACTACTCCAAGCAGGGCAGGCCTAGGGAGTGCTTGCATAGTCCAAACCTTTGTGTTTCAGCTGGCTTTAACTTGGAAGTTACTAATTCTGTGCCAGAGGCAAGACTACAAACTGTAGTAGTGTTCGTGTGCATGTTTCATAGGCTTTCCTTTCCTTTGGTTCAGGTGAAACTACTGGAACTACAAGATTTAGTGATGCGTGTGGTCAAGGAAAGAAATGAATGGTACAGCAAGTATGTAGCAGCTCTTCAAAACCCAGAGCTGTTGGCAAACCAGACTGAAGGTGTATTGCCAGTGGAGAGGCGCATTGAACTGAATGCTACTGATGGAGAAGGTAAGGTGCAGCCAGGACAAGCTGGGTAAAGTGGAACAACCCGAGGTCCCAGTGTTGTGCACAGATGGGAAGAGCTTCCTGCCTTGTCTCTGTTCCTTCCAGGGCTACGAGATGTGAATTTATCAGATGAAATGGAACAAGAAACAGCAGTTCTGCATCAATCCGGTTTCTCCCCCATTGACAGTAAAGCTGCTCAGCCAAGCCAGGAGGACTCCACCGCAAAGCAAATCATGCAGCTTCTCAGAGAAATCCAGAACCCTCAGGAGAGGCTGAGCTCCCTGCTGGAAAACCCCTGCATTCCCTTCTTCTACCGTGCAGATGAGAACGATGAGGTCAAAATCATGGTAGTTTAAGAGGTGCTAAATCTTATTCACAGCAGTTTTCTATGAGCCTGAAAGGACTTAACTGACTTGTACGTGCCCATACCTCTGCTCAGTGCCCTTGGTCAGAACAGATGCTTAGAGACATCAGGAAAGAGGGATTGCATCAAACAGAACTTGAGCATCAGCCCTCATCTTCCCTTTCTTCTGTTACTCAGTGTGCTTGGAGCTCAGACTAACCTTGGGAGGCAGCTGGTGCTGGCGCTTGGCTGGGGAAAGGGGCTTCCATGCCCTGGGGCAAATGACTGTATCACTTTGTGCTGGACTCGGTGCCAGCAGCCAGCTTCACAGCAGCGGTTCTGATCCATCACTCATGACTGTCAACAGCCTAGTCCCTTCCAGGGCTCCCAAAGCAACTAACTTATTCCGGTAATGAACTCTTTGGACTTTAAACAGGTTATTTCTGTTTCATACTATGTATCTTAAACTTCCCTCTTTCTTCTGCAGCCTGCCTCTTGCAACTGTATTTGAAACCAGCCTTGAACAGCCAACAGGTAGAGGCTCCTGGCTGTTTCCAGTGCTAGGGTGAGGACCCAGGGTTGCCTTTTGAGTCTTTTTGGTTACTTGACAAAGCTTTATGTGATTCTTGGGAGTGGGGTGGAAATGTAACTGCACTTTGAAGGATGTGTTTCACTTGTACGTGTCTGAAGGTTTTATTTATTTTAAAAATGGGAGAAATAAGTAAAAGGAAGCCACTTAATAAACATGCTTTGTTTTGAATTTCTGGACCCCAGGAGTTCTAGCTCTTCATCCCTTAGCTTTCCTCTTCTCCCAGTTGGGTAAGGAGTGCATTAAGTGGGTGGAATCCTCCTGTGGCCCTTGTTTAAGTACCTGGGCCGTACATCAGCAACAGCAGCATCACTGAGCCCTGCCTTGAAGCCATAGCCCTAAGTGTAAGGAGCAAACCAACCATGGAGGGAGGAGAAGGAAGCCCTGAAGCAGCAGCAAAGCCAATGCCCTGTGTGTACAAGTGAAGATCTTGCAGCAGCAGCTGCATCCCAGGCAAGAACTGCCTGCTCTTAGTCAGGTTAGTTCCAGCAATGGAGTCTGAAGGAATATTGCAGGGGAGGTTTAAGGGGCCCAGCATCCCTGCATGTGTCTGGGCAAGCACACACCTTGTCCCCATTAACCTGTCCATGAGATAGAAGCACAGGACCACAGGTCAGGGAGTTGTCCAGCATGGGACAGACAGTTTATCTTTCTGCATTCCACCCTGCTGTTTCCATACGCAGCTGAAAAAGCATTCCCAGACCAACGCACCCTTCCCTGCACACCCACCGGGGGAAGAGGGATGCTGGTTTCTGAACTCCTTCCATGTGAATGGCACTCGTGGTGCCTGTTACTAGAGCAACAGAGGTGGTGGGGGCTGCAGGCTCCTGGCTGTGGGTCTCTCTATGTAGTATATCTGTGTAAAATGCTGTATGTTCCTTGGAGAGAGACTGAGCCTTCTGCAGTGTTGAGGCCTGCTCAGGTTACTCACACAGCTAATGGGGGTAGGGCTATGACTTCATACAGGATACTGTAAATGGAATAACTATTTATTGGGTGTTCTACTCTAGTACGGGGAAAGAAACGAGACCAGGGAAGGGCTGTGCTCTCTTGCAGAGGTCATTTCATCATGTTAGCAATTTGCGGGCACGAGATCGCTTTTGCACAGATTCCCTTGAAATCTGGCAAGGAAAGAAAAGAGAAGAATGAATTCTTCATCCAAGTACCTGCCCTGGCATCGATGCCCCTTTTCACTGAGCTTTCGTGAGTGTTTTTCTGTAGCCGAAGTGCTGATGTTTCTCTTGGCACATTTCAGATTCAGTTTTCACTCTGTTCTCTTCAGGAGTGTTTCCCTGACCACATCTTGACTTGAAGTGAACCAAGAGTAGAACTACTGCTCAGCTGCCACCCACTAGCGTTAAATTGGAGCCCGTGAACTGCTTCTGCACCCCTCAGCTGAGGAAAGAGAGAAAAATGCTTCTTAAAGGCCATAAAGCACTGAACAACAGGGAACAGGACACTGGTGGACACAGTGCAGACCAAAGGACGGGAGCTGCTCTTGTGCAGGAAGGGTATCTGGAATTCACATCAGAACACACTTATCCTTTGACAACCAGGAAAGGTTTCCAGTTTTGCACAATAAGGCTCTAATATTTAACGGGAATAAATATAGTTTTGGTTTCAGAAACAGAATATTCTCCAGGAACAGCTCTATATGTAACACCAGGGATAGACAGAGCAGTTCAGTGAGGCCACAAATAGGACAGGGTAGGGCAAGCACTGGTTAGTGCCTCAGTTGCAGAGAAGCTGAAGCTGCAACCCGTAAAAGCAGGAAAGAGAGAGCTTGAACACACAGAGGAAGGAATCACTATAGAATTCCCTCAACCCCACCAGTACCTACTATGAATAAAACCTTCCAGGGGAGTTTCAGCTTATTACGAGTCTTGCTGGGTTGATCGCACAAGTACCACAGCAGCTGTAGCCAGGAGCACTCGGGGCCCAATCAGGCATCAGTATTACACTGATGTAAGTCAGCAACCCCAAAGCTCCTGGTCTCTTCCTGCAGATACAGTGCTGGAGCCCCAGGACACAGATCCTTAAGGAACCCATTGCAACTGTTGGGATGGCAGTGCCAAGTTCAGGAATTCTTTCAAAGGAGCAGCAACCATGCTCCAACCCCCATAGCGCTCACTCTTTTGGCATGGAGACAGTGGGAACAGGTTTACCCAGTCTGTACTGGGGAGAAATCCTACTTCAACCTAAAAGCAACTTCCCATTAGGAGTTGGCTGTGTACGCTGGACTAGAAACTACAACTCAACACCTGCTTGCTGTGCCACATGAACAGCCTTGGCGAGACCAGCTCTGTAAGAACCAAGCAATTGAGTGCAAGACTCCCACCTGCCTGCTGTCCAGTCACTGAAGCACCTCCATGCTTTTCCTTTATAACTTAACTTCCATGTCTGACAAGGTGTTTCACTACTGCAGCTCCCCAGTGGTTGATGCCGATCTGCTCCACCTTCCCTACCAGTGATAGCACCTGCTTGCATGTACAGCTTTTTAAGCTCTAGGGGATGAAAAGATTAGGTTATAATTAAACACGGTTTGAAAAGCACCCAGAGAAAGAGCAAGAGATGGTTTATTCCAGTCAGAGACTCCTTATACAGAAATGATAGTTTATTTCATCCAATAAACAAGAGTGACAGGTAGATCACAAACTGCATCACAGCTACTACCAGCACTGAGACAGTTCACCCACGAGTCTGGGGTAATACAATAACCCAACTGCACACAGCAGAGAATTTAACAATCGGCTCAAAAACTCAACATTGGGATTTGGTTAGCTTTTTGCATGTAAGTGTATATATATATGTATATAGATATTCTTTCCCTACTTAAGTATTTCCTAAAATCCACATGGAAGCACAAATGGCTTTAAACACCTGAACATAGATAGATTTTTCATCTTATATATATATTTATAGATATTTATAACAGTAAAGATATGGTTCTCATTACTACAATATACTTGTTTAACTCCTTTAAGCAGCTGGGAAGAAAGAAAACGAAGAAACCAGGTTTACTACAATCACAGCTGATGTGTGTGTGTGTGTGTGTGTGTATCACAAAATACAAACAGAACAAGCCATGGGTGAGATTCGAGTCAGACCATTCCAGGACAGAACAGCTAAGAGGCAGGCAAAGAGTCTCAGAGGGAGCAGGCCTACATGTCAAATGGTGGTTTGGGGCTCTCCGGGCGGGAGGGACTGGCCTTTCCCGGCCGGCTGGAGGGTAAAGACAAGGAAAACAAAGAAAAAAGGGAAGGAAAAAGGGGGAGAAGCAGTAAAACAATAGTTAAAATACAGAAAGGAACCGGCATCAGAACAACAGAGGATCCACAACAGGAATTCAGAGCAATAGCACTGAAACGGAGGTAAGTTAAATCTGAATCAGGCCTGGCTGAAAGCCTGCAACACAAATGGCTCATTCAGCTCTGGCAGAGACATGACATCCGAGATGGACAGGGTTGAGATCGGTTTAATTCTCAAGTATTTTTTAATACATGTAGCATGAGAAGTAGAAACCAAACCTTAAGAAATGCGCTGCGATCAACAACGGTTACAAGTTTCCCCAAACACGTACCATCCACATGCAAGAAGAAAAGGCTACGGAAGAAGTCACCACAGTACCCAAACCACGCTGGAAGATGTGCTTATCCAAAGCAGAAAGATTTTGAACAAAACATTACACAGCAAAACTCCCTGAAAACATTTGGCTGTCCATTTGCAAGGGGGAGCAGCGGATCTATTCCCCTCTCCCTGCTGCCTTCAGGAAAGTTAGCCAGAAGTGGCGATGCGAAAGCACCGCATCACCAGCAGGATTGCCCCAGCTCTAAGGGAGCCGAGTGTGAGCAGGTCCATGTGCTCCCTGCACGCTGAGGTGTGTGCGCTATCTCAGCCTTCACTCTAGCAGGACTATGCGGATCCACCGAGTTCCCCCCCTTCCTTGTTTTCCCTGCCTCACTTGGACAGAAGGTTGATTGCACTGTTCCCAACATGAATTTTCGCACCTTAGAAGTCAAACTAATACACAGGACATTGAATCTGTTCCTAACGGTGTCACATGTTTTGATAATATTGTTCTTCTAAGTCACACTTTAGTCTTAACTACAAGAAAATAGCTACAGATCAGTCCCGGGTGCTACAGCTAACTGATGCAGGCAGGACACTTATCCAGGCTAGACCAGGCAGATGGATGGACAGCCACCACTTGGACTTAAGGATGTCCCTGCGGCTGATCTCTCCAAGGAGCCCGTGTACTTCAGGGATCCATGCCACTGAATGAAGGCTACTCTATGCTCACAAAGCAATACAGGACGCACGAGTGAAGACGAAGAGCTCAATCACTAGGCTAGTGCTTAACGACACACCAGGAAGGGGCGGTGGGAGGCAGAGATGTGGGATGGATGAGAGGAGTGACTGTGGCTGTGGAAGGGAGGGTGGGAT
>JAOEHY010028039.1:0-17128 GCA_025447955.1 Psilopsiagon aurifrons | reverse complement strand
CGGCATTCGTCGCCAGCTGTCTACAGCCTCGAGTTATAAATCTAAGAGGGACGGTTCAGCCGGTCGGATTATGGTAGGTCGAGTAGGTGAGGCAGGGCCCCTTCTGTTGTGAAAAAGCAGAAAACAAAAACAAGAGAACACACACCGTGGTTAGCACAGCAATCGCAGTCACAACCACTCATGCTTCTCCACCTCGCCTGAGCCAGCAAGAGAATAAAACTCCAGGCACAAAGCACCAGATGCAGCTCCACAAAGGAGACCTGCGGGTTTGTATCGGGCCGCACGCTGGCCTTTCTGCACAGCATGCATCAGCAGTAAAGCCATCTGCTGGAAAGCCATTTCTGCTTCCCTCTGAAATTTGGAAGGGCAGAGGTTTATCACCAGTGAGTGCAGTGGCTCTGGAATGAGAGTTGAGAAGCATGGATAACGACGAGCTCCTGTATCAAGCACATGACAGTCACACAGCATGGATGGGGCCCTCTGAGACGCGCTGCTGACAGAAGTTCTGGGCTGGTTTGGTGGAGCACCTTCTACCCCTGCCCTTGAGGCTACTGCAAGCCCGAGATTCCCTACTCCAACACATGACACTGATGCTCGGGGCAAGCTTGATGCTTCCTCTTCTCTAGTTCTGGTGCTCAGCAATTGCAGCTTCTATATATAAGAGAAAATTTGGCCATTGCTACTCCATTCTGTTTCAGCTCTTCTGCTGGTCCTTCAGCTTGGTGAGTGGGAAGCAATGTAAGTGTTTGCCCTCTGCATAGATTAAGTATTCTAGGATCTCCTTCCTGCAAGGGACTGGGGAAAACACAAGACAACACCCCTGCTGTTCTAAGTCATTCCTCAGACCCCTTCAGACAGGCTACAGTTTACAGATTAGAAGTGTTCCGTAAGTCAGTGAGCCCAATCTCTGTTTCTCCTTTAAAGCATGCTCCCTGCAGTGTCTGCAATCTAAGCAGCATCACGATGGTCTATCATTATGATAATCAAATTGCTCAGTACCAAGCCAGAGTAGTTTTACAATCCAAACTGCCTGAAATGCAAAGAGCAACTACAACAGGATGTAGCCCAAATAGAGAAGCATTTGCACTGATCATACAGAATCAGCGTCCCAGAATTAATGCCAGAACAATCGCACACTGACAAGCTTTAATTTAGATTACAGAGCATCAACTGCCTGCTGGAAATCATGGTATTTCCCTAACAAAGGGCCTAAAGGAAGGGAGGGAAGGAAGGGAAGGAAGGGAAGAGAGGCAGAGAAGGATATTTGCACCAATACGGTCCTCTGAGGCACAGAAGTCTTGTGTTGCACTGCCTGCCGAGTCTATAATCACGTTGGTACCAGAGGAGCTATGCTCTTATAAATCGGGGCAAGCTCCCTCATCGTCACAAATGAACCAGAGCACCTCTACAGTTCTGTTTATTAGAGCTCAGCAGAATTTATTGCTCCATATCTATTAAGCCCCAAATCTCAAAACAATTACAACCACTCGTTCCTTGCCTTGGAAAATGATAGAGTGAATAAAAGGTTTCAGACAGCAAAACACTCTGCAAATCTTATTTGCTTGGCTGGAAGCGTCAATGGGGACTACAAGACCCTGCTGTCAGCATGCCAATCAAGGTACTGCTCCCGTACAGCGATTAAAGATGGGATTGAGCTAACCTGGAAATCACAACCACCTCGGAAGGATGCTGAAATGATACTGCCTCCCAGAAGCAAAACTTACAATGAGATATTACAGCTGGGGACCTGTGACCCCGAGTTTCATGACATGTGGCATCCCTACGTTCTCTCTAGAGGGTGCTCCTGGTGTAACTGCAGCCATACCAACCAACCGATGGCTCCTACCCTCATTGGAATAGCAATAGCACTCAAAACCCAACAAAACTCCAGCTCACCCTTTAATGAGATGCTGTTGCACTGCCCCATGTGTTAAAAGGCATTCCTGGGGAAGCCTGGAGGACTGTTTGCATTGCAGGAGTTTGGACAGGTTTATTCTATCAGCCTCTGTGGATTTAGAGGAAAATGATGCTTGAAACCACTGGACTATGTGATGTGTTCTGGCAAGAGAGGCCACTCGACCCTACCAGAATAAACAGGGATGAAAGGAGCACAAATAATCCCCAGGTAGATGGGCTGCTTTTTCCTAACATACTATGAGTTGTGCAGACACTTTCAGGGGGAAGGGCTGCAGCTTTTCAAGAGTTACAGGTTTTGTCTGTGCTCAGCTTTCCTGGAGGCACCTGCAGAATCTGCCTGCTAAGGTTGCTGAAGGCTGAAACGGACAGAGAAGTCCAATGACCCCTGAAATGCTGCTCCAGTCTGTCTCGCTGCATTACTAGCCAAGGCCTTTTATGTGTCACTGAAAGATCACTTTCTCGGTCAGGACAACAAGGAACAGAGGTTTGCTCATAGGGAAGCCTGCAGCAGTCTTTAGTCCTGGGAAGTGAGACCTGAATCCCGGCAGGAGCATGAGGAGACCAGTAACAGTGACTGTCATGTCCTCTGAAGTCACTCTTTCAAGCTATACCCAGACACGGTGTTCATCATACCTAGGAACCAATGGGCTAATAAGGGAGTTCGGCTGATAAGGACCTAATGGAGATGGTAAAACATCACACTTATTCCCTCAGACTGCAAAAGGATTTGGATGGTATTTTGGGGGTGGCTCAGCTCTTTTGGTGTTGTTTTGGTTTTGAACTTTTATTTCCTTGGTGCTCTTGATGCCAGATTTAGAATAGAACGCCCCATAACAGCGAGTCCCAGAATGAGGTACAGACAAGAGCAAGCCTCCTCACCGAGATGCATGTTTCCAGGGCTGTCAGGGATGTCTGCAGTAGGCAGAGCATTGGAGGAAACTGCTGATTGCTCCCAGCACCTCTGCAGTGTGTCATCAGTGAGGAGGGCTGACGGATGACGTCCTCAGAGATGTCAATCACTGAGCAATCACTGCACTGGTTTGATGTGATGTGGCACCTCTCAGCTCTAACTGCAGTTACATGCAGCAGTAACAGACACCAACCTGCTGCAAGATGGGGGCTAGCTGTGAACTCCGGAATGAGGGCTTGACCTTTTGCTATTCCTATTAAGATGGTGCCTCCGCACACACTGCTACCCCCCAGTTCCACAGCCGGCAGCAAGGGAATCTACAGGAGATGCTGCTGTGCCCCTCTCAGACCTTTCACTTCAAGAAAAAACACCCACAGAGAAAGGAGGAAGGGGCCCAAACCCCCCCCATCTGCCCCATTCTGACCTCTCTGTCCCTATATCAATAAGGGCTGGAGTTTCCCAAGGAAAAGATTCTGGAGAATTTGCTAGGTCTTCCTCTGTGCAACACCATTAACAGGACACGGAAGAGGTTTTGGGCCAGTGCAGTATGCATGAGCCTGCCCCAGTACCCTGCTACATCACTGAACAAGTACAAGGCTGCAAAATGCAGGGAGAGACAGGAAAAGGAAACAGGCAGCACAGGCAGTGTTTGGGGCACACGGATCACTAAAGCCTAACTCTCACAGGGGCAGAAGGCAGAGGAGAGAAGGCAGTTTGAATGGAAGCAGAAGAGTAACCTGGAAGGTAAAAGGGTCAAGTGGAGAACAAACAGAAGGGAGTTTGCTTCTAATTGTGACAGGACACAAGGATTATAGGGAACATTCAATGTCAGAGTTACTCTGCACTCAGACATGGAAGTCCTGATATCAATGACCATAACTCCTGCCTTCCATGAGCACCGGGAGCACAGTGATGATGGGAGCACTTCTCCAACCAGACATTAGAATGTAAGACGAGGAGTCTGAACTAACAACTCCCCGGGTCTCAATCTTGATTCTAACAGAGCTGACAACCCAAATCAAAGCAGAGCTCCCTCAGCTGATCTCCCAGTCAGTGCGCATATAAGGCAAATGAGACACACACAGTTCAGACCTTGTGCCAGAGCTCATTCCCCCATCCCACCCTCCTCTATCTAAAGGCAGAGAAAGAGTCCTCCAGTGACCTTCAATGAGGTACTGAGGCTTTCCCAGCCACTGCAGCTCAAGCAGCTGCTCCCACTCTGATCAGCCAGTTTTCCTGTTCAAGACTCCTCCCTTTATGAGATCCTGGCAGAGGTGGTTCACTGGACAAGGGACTCTGTTACTAACACAAGAACAAAGCAGCAGAGCAAAGTAATGGAGGATGGGACACAATGACTCATGCATTGCAGGGAGAGTGCAAAACGTACCGTGGCTGCCAGTCCTCAGGGGTCACTGATAGTGATTCTGAAAGACAACACGAAATCAACATGGCAGTTCAGACAGTTCAAGGCAGAGGCCACACAGACTGTCCGGAACGTGGGACAGAGACACATGCATGCACAGACACACATTCGCACGTCTCCCTGCAGAAGACAGCATCAGTGCGTGCGGCTGGTCAGGACTTCACATGCACAACCACAGCCTCAACCCGGCACACATCCAGAACCCTGCTGTGCACAGGGGTGCACGAAAGCTGCCTGCACATCCACTGGCCATCGCTCACTCACCCACCAAGTCCACTCATACACCCAGGCTGATGTCCATACCTGCTGAACCAACGGTGTGTCTAGCTCTTAGCACAGGTAGCTTGTCTCTGATCATACTAAATGCTACAGTTGAAACAAGCAGCTCAGGAAAGAGGGAGATGCAGTCCTGAGCGCTACCCAAAAAGGGAAGAAGCAGGTGAAGGCTTCTATTTTGGAGATTACAACTCATGAGATCAACCACTCCAACCTCCTGAAAAATTCAAGTCAAAGCTGTGTGATGCTATGCTTACAGTGATGCTGATCACTTGCATCTCTTTCCTCAGATGTACCAAAGAACGGAGAACCCATTAATGCCCTCAACAGATTTCTCCAATGGTTCAAGCAGTCTCACTTCAACATTCCTCCTTCTCCCAGGAGTTTGCCAAAGCTCTTTCACCTGTTCTATTGAGCTAGTGTCTATTAAACTATTTTAACCTGGAGAGCCTAAATGGAGAGGTATTTTCAGAGTTTCCTTTCCCAGAGCAAATCCTCCTGCATAGCTCCAGTAGGCATGTAGTCCACATACAGCCTTTAATCACACCCAGACAGGGCCTTATATTGCCTCAGCTCTGTATGTATTTGGCAATATGGACTTCCATAGTAGACTGAATAAATGCTAAGTACATAGGCACAATGGCAATGTTTTGTGTGTCCTTAATTATATGCAAGAAAACCTTCCTCTGCAAGAAAATGGACCATGTGGTGTTTATATGCGAAAGCATGTGTCTACAGTTATGTTTGAGGAAGAAGTACAGTGACACTCATCGAAGTTCATCATTCATAAAATCAGATGCTCGAACAAACTGGAGACACAAAACCTGCCAGATTTCTACATGGGTGTGTGCATACACACAAAGCACATCCAGCCACCACCACACACTTGCGGTTCACTACACAACACCAACTCCTACAGCGGAGCCCACTCATCCCATCGACAAGAGCTTTGTTCCTCTCGCACAGCAGCATAGCCTGGTTAGCAAGGGAAAAGATGGGTATTAAAAAAAGCAACAATGGAGATGGTATTCGTTCACCCATGGCAGAAGGACCCGAGTCCAAGTGCTAGCAGGGAACATGCCTATTCTATATACAGGAGAGGAAGAGAAAGAGTCCCTTGTCATTGGAAATTCTCCATTCGTCAGTGAACTCAAATGACAAGCTGGTATCAGGATCCGGAGGAGTCTATGAACAACTGGAAGAATCAGAGATGGGGATCAGGGAATGAGCATCACTTCACAGCTTCTGGAATTACATTCTCAACTCCAGATCAGGGCAGACAGTAACATGCAATCCAACCTACCATCTCTCCTTCTAAAGCAAGGGATTGCTTGGTGCAGTATGAACCACTTCCTTGCTCTGCTTCAGTACTGTTCCCTACCTTCCCTTAAACCCTTCTACCTCATGCAAAAGGCAGAAAAGACATTAAGAGAGAATATGACAGATCTCTTCAAAAAGAGAGGCCAAATCATTTCAGCCCATTTGGGGAATCCTATTGTGACAATCAGGTATATAGAATATTTTTCATGAGTGAAGAAATGAAACTGAGTGAAAGGAGGAAGATGGAGACAGAAAGAAGCATAAGTACACTAAAAATAAAACCACAAAGTAACACTAGATGGAAAAGCAGGATCACAAGAAGCAAGAGCCAAAATACACAATAGAAGCATGCTGACATCCATAGATGCCACCAGCAGGACTGGAGTCCCTGGGGCAACACTGAGGCATGTGTGGACAAGTGACTGTGGGAGCTGCATCAAGGTGCATAGGGAGGAGTGAGGGCAGAGGCACCAAGAAAGTAAAACCATTTGCACACACCAAAGTCAGAAACTGGTGTTATAATCAATAACGAGGCCTATTAATAATCAATAACGAGGCCTATAATCAATATGGACTCATCCACCTCTGGGCTGGATACAGCCTGGCAGAGAATGTGTCCCCTCTAAACAGGCAGCACCAAGTATGAGCTGGGGCACTGTAACAGGAGGAAGTCTGAACTGCCTCTGCCATATACTATCACCGCCCATCGACAGGAGGGGTGTTTCCACCAGAAACGGCCAAGCTTCAGACATGTGCCACCAGCATCCACCAGAGAGGAGGTATTTTCCACGAGGGAAGTGTTCCCTCTGGCATGCCAGAGACGTGTTTCTGACTGTATTCATTCTTTACTCTGCAATTACCTTCTCTTCCTCACAGGGAGGCCAAGTACCCAACATAAAAGCATTCCCTGTTCCAGACTATTTCCTAAGTCCTATTCAGGAACATGTGCTTAGGAAATGTACACAACACTATTACTATACTGAAGTGTGTCTGAAGTGACTGAACAGGAAAGGAACTGAGTTTCCCAGCAGGAAAGAAAAGCTGTGTGATTGTAATGCTCTAGACTGGAAAATGTTCAAGTTGATTATAAAAGCAATTAAAAAAAAAGGCTAAAAAAAACCCATTTATCTGCAATATTCTCCTAGCAAAAAAGCAACTCAACAACTTAAAGGTCTTCAACTCACCTTGAAGAACTCTGGGCCAGGAGAAAAGGGGCAACTTCACACTTTGGGAGCCCTACACAGAGGGAAACTGTCACTCCAGTCCTGTGATTTTTCTGCTGAACATCTACTTGTGAGCAGAGGCATTGCTGTGATTGCTTTAATAAAGCCCTTGAGTACAAGGTCCTCTTCCCCCATTATTTGCACAGAGATCTGAGCAGAGAAAAGGCTGCCCTGTTCCTGAGAGCTGCTTTGGCAATGCCTCATCTGTATAATGAGAACTCAGTGGACAACGATGCTCCTGCTATGGACCCAGTTCAATTTTCCAACGACTATACCCACACCATGCACTCCATTCTCCTTCTGTAGTCCAGGCAGGCTAAATGCTACCCCAAAACTGGACATATCCCACCTGCATGGAGCAGCGTTTCGGGACTTACCTGGGAACACCAGGAGGAGCGCGATTAGGCCGAGAAGGAACCTGAGGTGGGGGCCCAAAGGGATCAGGAGAGGCACCTGGCCTGGAGGGCACAGGGGGTGCACCACCCAGCGTGGACCCACCAGCAGGAGGTGGTCCAGGAGCGGGGCCGCGAGACCCAGGTCTGGCGGGCGGCACTGCAGGAGCTCTCCTCTGCGGTGTGGGGCTGGACGTGGGGGACCTGGCAGACAAACAAGAAATTCAACTGCAACAACAGGCCTGAGATCCCTCTGTCACCACCAGGTCCCCATGTGCACCTTCAGTGGTCCTTCTTTAGTCTCACATCACTTTACGTACCACCCTTTGGCTTTCGAGGACCATCAAAGCTACTTCAGGTCCTATGCAACCTAAGGGCTCAGAACCCTCAGCATCCTCTAAAGATGTAGCAGTCCTACATCGCTTCCAAAGCCTAGGAGCCTCCCAAGAGAAATACCCAGAACTCTTCATCCACAGGGAGAAGAGGGCAAGAGGAGGACTCCCTGTCTCAGTAGGAGGCCCCAGCTAGCCACTGAAGAGGCATCAGGCAGGTCTGTGGGGCTCTCCCCCTGAGCCTCTGGTACCTGCGTCCAGATGGTACGCTCTGCACCTGCAGCCAAGAGTCGTCCACCGGTGGGGGCATTGGGGTGCTGATGGTGCTGGTGTTGATGTCCCCGATGATGTTGAGGGCCTCTTTCAGGGCATGGAACATGCGCAGCATCTCATCACGTCGCTGAGCCTGCTCTGCCGATTCCTCCATCAGTGTGTTTTGGTCACCACAGGAGTACAGGTTTGCCAGCAGCTCCGAATGGATAAAGTCCTTGGTCTGTAAAGGAGCACAAAGAGGGAATCAGTTTCCACTCTCCTTCCCCAAAATACTGTTCTCTCCCACCTCTTCCTCCTTCCAAGCTGCCTTCCATTTTTCACCATGCTTTCTCTCCCTATTTTTCCCCTTCTCTGTGCCTCCCCACCTCTGCTAACCACTGTGTGATAAGTACATTGTTTATCATGAGGTGCATGATTGTCTTCGGCATGAGGTCTCTGATGGTTTTGTTGACAATTGCCATGTAGGAATCCACCAGGTTCCTGATCGTTTCCACTTGTCTCTCCAGCTGAGGATCCATGGAGTGCATGAAACTGTCTGATCCATTCTCCTCTGCTTCACTGGCCTGCAGGGAAAAGGAGAAACAAATCCGTGCTTCAATCGTAACACGAAATTGGTTCTTCAGGAGAGGCAAGAGAAAAAAGGGAACACACAGGAAGCGCATGCAATAAATAAAGCCTAAGCTTACATTTTGAGCTGTGATTGCCAATGCACAGCTCAGCTTGTACAGCCTTTACCTCAGATCTGAGGAGCTTTAACAAAGCTGCTCTCTTGGTAGAAAGTTACTATACAAAGGTGAAAGGCAACAGAGACTCCTGACCAACGTTCACAGGTTACGGCTCTAGGGAACACTCAAAGCTGTATTTTTGCCTTTAATGCTTACAGCTTCCTGGAAGGTTCTTCATCTGAGCTGGGTTTTCCATACTCAGGCTCACTTTAGTCCTGAGAATCACTCACCATAAATTAAGCCTCCCAGGCTCTGACACACTGCACCTTTATCCTCATTACACAAATGAGAAAGCAGATACAGAGGTGAAATAACTGCTTGCCTCAGTGAGACCACAGTCGATGGAATAACCTAGAAACCCTTCCTCATCACTTGAATTGCAAATCCTCCATCAGAAGTCAATTAGCTTTTCTCTCACGCCAAGCACAGGAATCTCTTCCTGTGTGCCTCAAATGCTCTGTTTAGCTTTCCATAAGGTAAAACCTGGACTGTGCCGTTCGACAGCAAGCAACCGCCAAGGGGCTTCCATTTGGGATCAATTTCGAAGCAGCAGAGCACAAAAGACTGCTCTCAATCATTGCTTATTAAAAAAAGGCAACAAACCAACCTTGACTTTACAAAGAAAAGTCTTTCTTGTAAGAACCACCCCAGCCTGAGGGTTTGGGGAACAAAATACAGGAGAAAGGGCAAATTCCTTTGGTCATTTGAGCTTTTTCTGGGAAGATCTTACATAACAAAGGAACGCGAGGTTGAAATGAGAAAGAAAAAGGAAAAGAAGTGGATGTCAAACAGGGCAACTTAAAAAAAACGAGGGTCAAAAAGCCCCCAGAGTAAGCGCGCACTGAGATTCGGAGGTCGCACAGAAAGGGAGAAGTAACAAGCCAAAAAGGAAAGTCCAAACCAAGAACAGAAGCAAGCAGCAGGAATTCCACAGAGGGAGAAGAAGCAAACGCCCCTCAGGAAACTGTGACAAAAGGCAAAAAGCCAAGAGCACTACGTGGCGAGCTCCCCAGCGGGCACGGCGGGCAGAGGGTCAGACTTACTTTGTCCTTGTCCTGGAGGGCCAGTTTGAGCAGAGGTGGAAAAAATCCAAACAAAAAGGGACAAAAAATAAAAGACTTTTAATTGGTCTCAGAATTTGGAGACGATCCCATCACAGCACTGAACAAGCAAAGGTCATCCCCACTACAACACACAAATACCCGGAGTACCCTGGAAGAGGAACCAGTTCATGGTAAAGCTACAGTGAAAATCAAAACGGGATGCACACCAATGATATCAGATTATCAACAGCACAGAGCAATTTACTTACCTCCAACACCTACTTGCTTTTTTTTACACAGGGTTTTGAGACAGTCATGCTAGCAGTCAGCTTCCTATGTCAAACCATTCCATTTGCACACCAATAGATGGCACATGCCCTTTAGCAGTATGTGCTTAAGAGGCCCAGTCTGGTTCAAAGGCAATCTGAAGTCGTATCACTGTTAAAGTCCTGTCCCTAAGCCTCTTCTATTTAATATCACATCAGTTTTCAGGAACTACTTTAAGGCAAAGCCCACAGTCTTCAAGTGTAACAGGAAAGATGAATGTAAGTAGTCTATTATAAGCAACAAATGCAAAAAGATAAGCAATTATCACTTTTCCAATGGGACAACTATTAATAGCAGCTTCCTCTCAGAGAGCAGGAAAGCTTTGAACAGACACATACACCACTATTCAAGAGAATGTACTTTTAAAGCAGAGCATAACGCTGACAGCAGCGTTACGGGACAAGGCTAACGGAAGAGATAAGGGGTCTTGCTAAAATAGGACGTTAAGGTATCTACCAAGCAAAATAAAACTTCAGAGAACACCCCTCCCTAACTGGATGTGGGAAGGAACAGGACAACAACCACTACAAGCCAGAAGTTCCTAACAAGGCTGTACAGTGTTCCTCAAAAGGAGTGGTAACTTAGCTCAGCATACGCCACTTAGTAGTCATGTAGTCAAATGTCCCCCTTAGACTGGGAATTTAATGCCCACAAAGCAAGAGAGCAACAAGGGCATATTCAAGACAGTCTTTGAATACTTTATCCCCCCTTTGAAGCTACCTGTTACTTTATCCAAAGCTTCCGTAAAGGAAGCACCAGGGCATACCAAAACCTTAAAAATTCTTGTTCTAAAAGATCCCACTTTAATAAAGAGATAAAACCTTCACAAACTTATTTGTAACACAAGAGGATGATGCAGCTATCCTTCACAAGATACGTGCTGTGTTCCTTCTGATCCCACAGTAACGTACCCCAACACGCTCTGGGTAGACTCCTGCACGAAGGAAGGAAGCCTTCCAGCTATCCACCTCCTCCTGGGTCTCACAGGCCAGCTCCAGCTGCCGGTAGTCCTTGTAAACATTCCTGAAAAGACAAACATTTTATTCTTCCTTATTGCAAATCAGAGATTTGCCCATATTTAATGAAGATGTCGATGACCAGGGAATCTACACAGCCCTGTAGAAGCTTCCTGGACTAAGGCAGAGATGCTTAGCTCCTTGTTAGTATCCTCATCATGACCTTGCAAAAGGGAAGGGACTGCCCCTAGATCAGCTGTGTGTTTCAACATGGTATGAATAAGATTCTTGTTTCAATTCTGCCCACTGCTGGACTTCTCCAGCCAACCTGGGTCCCCCATCTCCTACGGCTTTCCCTAGTCACTCATTAAGAACGTTGATTATCAATACATATTCCAGCCACATCCGGGTAACCACACCACACAAGGCTAAGGTCACCCTGCAGGCCATGCACTGGTGAAGAAAAATGGCACATATATGTAAGACCAGAAGGAATAAAGTCGGACTTATTCTTCTTTCAAATGAAGCCCCCCCCATCTCCTCCAAAAATGGCTATTCTTAAGAGATACCCCCCCGGAGAGCTATCCCAACACACTCATCTATTCCCTCCTATCTAACATCACATAAATCCTGTCCCTAGCTTCAATAGCTTGGCGTGTTGAGAAGTGAGCATACCTCTGTTCAGTGTTGAAGAGAGCAAAGATGTGCTTGCTGGACATGAAGCCCTTCTCAACATCGCGCAGTTTCAAGTTATCCACTGGTAGCATATACTTCTTCTCCTTCTCCTGGAAAGGGAATCAGTAACAAGTCACTCACTGCTCCGGCAAAGCCTCTACTCCACCAGCACGGGGAAGTCTGTCAACAATTCAGCCCCACATCACCAGGGCACTCGACTCACCAGGTCTGTTTAATCTGCAAGAAGAGGGGACCTCTATAAACATGCGCTTGTCCTTTCTGACTGCTTTTGTGATGTGGCCCAAAAATCCTGGCCCATTGATTCCTCCAGGAGCAGGCAGCAGCATGGCATGACCCAATTCCCCAGGTTGTAGACCACCACCAAGGCCCTCACTCTTCCCAGCAAGGGGTCAATCAGCACCAAGACCCTCACCAGCCACTTAATACCTCCATCCTCAGGACAGCATAAATGGGGGGAAACTGCTGCTGGCCAGAGAAGGGGCAATCAGCCCTCACAGCCTCACTGTTGACACCTCAGTGTTTTACTTATGATCATTACAAGCCTATATCCAGGTTCAAGAAAAGCCAGGCACGTGATAGAGAGGCTGGTTTGACACAGACACAGACTGCATCAACTTCTATTCACCTCTTCAGAAGAGCAGACTTTCTCATTTCATCCTATCACTGCCCTACACTATTGATTACTGCAAACCCTCTTCAAGTATTAATTAAGCAATAATAAATATACATCCAAACACCAAAGAGCAAGCCTGGCTACAAGAACACAGGTTACTGTGAGGTTACCTCAAGGCCTCCTGAGTTGGAAAAAGAACATAAATCAATAACTATGCTCACTAATGAAAATCCCATGCTTCAAATGATTAGAAGCTGCAGCAATACAGACAGTTCGCTGCTCGGTGAATGTCCAAAACCAGAGCCTGAAACTTTAGTGACCAGATTCAGACTGCTTTAAGGGATCTGTTTTCAGTATAACTGCACCCACAGCCCTTCAGTCTGGTCCTTATGAGACCTCTCCCAACTGCTAAACACAAAACAAAACCAAACCTCAACATTTCCGACCCTACATATCACCTTTAACAAACAAACTTGAGCTCAGCTTTCACATTTAACATCCGGAAGCTAAGGCAGAATCATTCTCCCCGCTCAAATCTGATCCACAGCAAATTAACAGAAGTGAGTTTGATTTAAGGTCCCCATTTGGAACCTCCTGTTCCAGCCGGGTCTTATACCCCAACATAACAAGAGAGGGAGCCATCGCACTGGTCTCCTAAAGGCAGAATGCAGCTATCCAGGACTGAAATAGAAACAGAGCACACTTCTGTGCGCAAGCATGCGTGTGTGACTGTCCCCTTGCGAGCATCTTGTGTGTTTGTAGACCTTCCTTGGCTGGAAGCAACAAAACATGACTGCTCTCAGGGGAAACAAGAATAGGAAACAAAGATGGTCAGTGAGCAGAGATTAGCTAGAAAAGAAGGACAGGGCAGAGCAGCAGATAAGGATGACAAAGCAGCTGAGTTCAAACATCCATCCAGCCTAACATCCTCTTCAGTTTCAGTTAACTGAAACTTGAGTTTGCTAAGGACAGCAGCCACTACACAGTTCAGACACAGCCCAATGATTAAACTGGACAAATTCATTCCAAAATTTAAGCAACAAGAATATCCCAGAAGCCAGCAAATAGAAAACAGAAGAGACCACGTGGGGGCCCATCAAACTCTCCATTCTCTCCAAGAAATTCCAGGCTAGGAAAGCAGGAGAGCTCTTCCAAGCAAATTTCTCTGGCTATTTTAATATGGTTCATCAGTCTGGTTGGCAAGTGCTTTGTGCCGGGACTTTTGTCAGCCAGGTACTGGGCTCAGACCCAGATCACTTCAGGTTCTGTAAGCTACAAACAGCTTCTGGCTTTCCGTTACTAAGGATTATTATTATTATACCGGTGGAGATTGAACTAGTGACCCAGAAGGGAGGTACACCAACTGCTGAGTCCTGTGCAAGTCCGACCATCCCTGCCACAGCCTCCCTTGCCTCGATGTCCCTGCATCCACCCCAGTGTCTCCGGGCTAGTGTGAGAAATAACTGATGTTAAAGCTGTCTGAGAACAACCACTCGACATCAGAACCACGTTATTCCATGGAAATCCAGCAATGCAGTCATTCTTCAGGGGAAAATAAAGGCTGCAAAAGGTAAGGGAATCCCATGTCCCAGATATGGAAATACATGCTCTTTGCCAGAGTTTCAACTTTCACCCTTTCCAAGCTCTTGCATAAATGCTGCACGTGATCAAGACAACAGCATCTCCGCACGCTGATCTTTCCATCCACCGGAGGGAAGATGTGTGCATTTGGCTGCCAGCAGAAACCACCACAGTCAAAAGGAGGACAGTGGCACAAGGCAAGAACCCCCCAGCTCGCACATGCTGCAGGGCAATGCACAGACACGAGCCCCCAGGGCTCTCCATCTCCCCACACCTCCCCTCTCCAGTCCCCCACTTCAGTCTTTCCAGCTTCTCAGTTTTCAACCCAGCCTGTTTTATATCAACATTCTGACTTCATTTCCTGAATGCAGAGACAGGAAAGTGGGGAATGAGCTGCCAAGGGCTGAGCCTCTCAAAACTTTGGCTGAGCCCTCTGCCCATATGTTAGCAATCTGGCAGTATGTGCTATGGCTGAACAGCATCCTGGCCAAGAGGGGAAAAGGGCTTCTCCCTCTCTAGCTTTCCAGACTTGGAGGAGGGGAGAGAGAAGGAAGAGCCAGCACATATCGAAATGGGAAAGTGGTTTGTGAAATACTGTATTAAAAGCCCTCAGTCTAATCCCAAGAGGTTTACATTCCTCGTAAGCTATCTCCCTTCATCTATAAGAAGAGGGAAAAAAACGCTCTCTCAGCAGCAGAGTATGTGTTGTATAAAATGTGCATGCTGGCTGTGAGTTAATCTGTAGAGCCATGAGGCCAAGGAGAGGTAGTGAAGTGGCAGAAGCATTTAGATTGGCTGTAATAAACAGAACATGGATGCGCAGTGTTAGGGAATGAAGCAAGCACAGGGCTATTTACCCATAATCAGGGTTGCTGTTCCCAATGGGAGCCACACTGCTTGCATGGAGAACTGCAGAAAGATGACTGCAAGCTACTTGCACAGGCAGGATAAGTGCCAGAGGATTACTCCCCCGCCCCCAGCACAGTGCAGACACAGCCAGATGGCTCTGTACTCTGCAGCTACCATAGAAATACACGTGGCCAAGGAGGAGACCAGGGTCCATCAGCCATTCCAACTGTGGGGCATGAAACACAATAGCTGGAGGGAAAAAAAAGAGGGATGCTGCAGTGGCAGCCTGATGTTGCAATATCCATATTGGGGTCACACATCTCCTGATGGCAGCTAAGTTCTGAGATTGGTTTTGGTCAGAGACAGCAATGGTTTGTGCTATCATCTCAATTAGACATTGCTATCTTATAGGTAATAACCTACAAGAAGTTTCCAACATCCATCAGGCAGCAAGTCAGTCTGACTGAAAGCATCTCCTCCACTCCTTGGGCTGCCTCAGCTGCAAGTTACATTCTCCTCCTCTTGGATACACATAAAATGAAGCTGACAGATGCATGTGTGGGCTCCCCTAAGGTTGGAAATTGGTACTGGCAATACAACAAAGAAATTGGCAGAATTATTAGGTCTCAGTTTGCTTTCGGAGCACAAATAAACTGATGAAAGGTTCCCCTGTAGCTGTTATGACAAACACCTTTTGCACGGAGACAAGGCTCTGTGGATGTGGGAGAAAGAGCATTGCCATTGTTTCAACTGGTGGCCATCTGCAATGAGGAGAAATCCATCCTGCTTGAACCTCTTAATCTCCTTTCCTTCTTGTAAGACAAAGCACTTGTAAACAAACCTGCCCCAGAGATGAAGGGAGGGTCAGCCGGGTTGTTTGCACTAAACACATGCACAGCACTTCAGGAACTCCTGCAATCAGACTCCACTCAAATGGAAAACATTAACATCATAATTGACACTAACGCACTGCACAAATGCATGTGTGCTACAAGAGTATTGGGAGAAGCCTCTGGAAAACTGGAGTGGTTAAAAGCAGTACTGAAGGTATTTGAGCATTTGAAGTTGAATCACCCCCATCACTGACCACTTGCTGCCTGGTTTCACAGAGCAAATGCACATCGGAAGAGCTGTATTCCTAAGCTGCGATTCTTCTAGGAAGCCCAGGTCATCCCAAAACACACACGTACCTTGAGGCCAGCTTTCTAAACCACAGCCCACCTGCATCACTTTTACCCTCAGAGCAGTTTACCAAGCACACTGTGATGGCTTCTCCAAGCAGCTGCAATGGCTTGTTTACATCAGAGAGCTGCATTGGTTTAACTTAAACAATACACCCTAAGATTTTAAGCTGATTTACTTCAAAAGCTCTGTAGATACTAGGCCTGGCCTCATGTGATTAATCACAGCCAGCACTGTTGGCTCAGTGAGCACAGCAATGGTAATCAACTCACCTGCACAAAGTAAAGCCTATTTACATCAGCTGAAATCGCTGCGTGGTTCAATCTGCACACAAAATGCAACCCTAGGAAGCCATCAGAAGGCACATGAGAATGCAAGGCAGAAACCGAGTCGCTTCAGAGAGGCTCCAGTGCCCAAAACTCCGCTGCTATGACCTCTGTAGGTCACAGCAATGCTCACCAGCCTTTACAAAGGACAAACGGGCATCTCTTCCTACACCAGTCCCTGTGCCAGGGATGAACCACCCTCGAGTACATGATTTGCTTTGATGAGGGGCAGCACAACGCACACGCAAAGTGCTGCGCACCTCTGGGCAAAGGAGAGGGTTGGATATCCTTCCCCAGTGCATGGACACAGAGCGGGAGCTTCGGGCATGCACATTCTCAGCCACAAATCCCGGCTGTCCCGCAGCACGCCCATAGGAGAAGGGCATCCTGGAAGGGAGGCACGCTCCATACATAAAGCCCTCCTTATCCCCGCGGCACTCAGGCAGAGAGGGCGCAAACCGCACGGGCTCAGGCTAACATCTGGAACCGCTGCATGGGAGCCCGGCGCCACAGAGAGCGACAGCATTCCTCAAGTTTCCATGCCGGGCAGGGAACCTTCCTTTCCCCCCGCGCAACCCCATCACTTCCTGCCAACCTCCGGCCTTCCCAGCAGCCGGCAAGCTCCTCCCTCGAGTCTAGTTAGCTTTCCACTGCCACGTCAATTGAGGCAGAAGGACAGACGGGGAGCAAGAAGGGAGGGAGCAAAAACCAGAGGAAGGAGGGAGGGAAAGCTCAGCAATGCCAGATATGGGGGGGGGGTGTGG
>JAOEHY010028038.1:0-12404 GCA_025447955.1 Psilopsiagon aurifrons | reverse complement strand
CTGAAAGTCAAAACCACAGCACTGCACCAGCTACTGAGAAGGAGAAAAATGACTGCTACTGCTGAACCCAGGACACCAGGCTGCTTGCAAAGCCTTCCTCTGACTCAGAGAGCTGTTGATGGACTGATTGCCCCAGTATTGAAAGCAGGAATGATCTCAGGCCAGACTGCTGTAAAGGTGGCTGCACCAGCACCAGCATCATGGTCTGCCTGGTAGTCCTTGATGTGGAGGTTTGCAGGTGCTGCTGGTGTTAGCTGTGGTAAGAGGTGGCAGGGCCTGTGCTCGTGGTAGGGAATGAAGGGCAGCATCCTGCTAAGACCAGACCTGACACAGAGCTTGTAGGATGCTGGTGCACAATGGAGTCAAAGGCGAGCCCAAAACAGCTCTCCCACTTTTATTCAACTGCCCTTTTTGGTTAAACTTGCGTCATTCCAGCACACCATTTTCCCACTCCCATGCACAGACCCATTGCTGTGCTGGGCTCTGCTTCCCACTGATGGCCCTTCCCCAGGAACACATCCCTGCTGCCCATCAGGGTGCCCTGTGGTCATAGCCAGCTGCCAGCCTCTCCTTGGATGGGCCAGTGAACTGGAGAGGCTGAGACATGCTGCCGTGGCTCAGGGGATCAGAGAATGCAGAGGGGCTCCAGAGCTTTCTGGTTGGGGGGATATCCCAAGCATGGGATAACCCACCAGGTTCCACACTCCCTCTGTGCTGGGGCTAGGACACAGCCAGCGCTAACTCACCCTGTGCAGAGTGCTCCTGCTCTTGCGGTGGCTGCTCCCACTGCTGGGCAACCCTCGGCTCCCCAAGGACCAGAGCTCTGGGGGATGCTCTGCCCCACAGACCTGGCAACAGAGGCATGTCTGGACCTGGTGGGCAGCTGCTTCCCAAAGCTGAAAGCACACATGGAGCTGTGTTGCCTGCTCAGGACACGTCTGTTGTGGGTAAGCCCCTTTCCCTGCTGTCCCAGGGTGCCCAGGACACTCGTACTCTGTCTGTACTCCTGCAGGGGGGCCCAGTGCCTGAAGTGAGCCCCTCTGTCATCCTGCTCCCCCATGCCAGCTCTTGAGCAGGACGCTCCTGGGGCTGTTGACTTGGGGAAATATTAATGGGTATTGGACTACAATAAGCTTAAGGAAAATATGAGTTATACCTACAGAGCCACTGCCGATGTTGCAGTGCCAGAGCAGGGCAGGACCTCACTGCTCTGGGGACTTCTGGAGTAGGATTCTCAGCTACTGAAAACTGCACTGGGCAGGCAGCAGCTCTTTAGCACACAGGGGAAGATGCTTTTGACAGATAAAACCAGAGGATGTTTTGCTTGTGTTATATGTTAAGTTGGGTTGTGGGTAGGAAAGGAGCACAAGTAGATCTCTGCAGATTTCTGAGCAGCGGGCAGGGCGGGGAATGCTCTGTGACTGCAGGGGCCTGTGTGGGGATGTGCCACCCCTGTGTGGATACCTGGAGCTCTGTGTGCCCTCCTACCCTTGTGCAGTCACCCTGGGCAGAGTGGGCACAGGGGCAGGGAGTATTTCATAGGCTGAAAGCTCCTGCAGAAAGAATCACAGAATGGTTTGGGTTGGAAAGGACCTTAAGATCATCCAGTTCCAACCCCCTGCCATGTGCAGGGACACCTTCCACTAGAGCAGGTTGCCCCAGGCTCCATCCAGCCTGGTCTTGAACACTGCCAGGGATGGGGCAGCCACAGCTTCTCTGGGCACCCTGTGCCAGCGCCTCAGCACCCTCACAGGGAAGAGCTTCTTCCTTATATCTGACCTGATTTTACCCTGTTTCAGTTTGAATCCATCACCCCTTGTCCTATCACTACAGTCCCTGATGAAGAGTCCCTCTCCTGCATCCATGCAGTCACCTTCAGACACTGGAAGTTGCTCTGGGGTCTCCACGCAGCTTCTCTTCTTCAGGCTGAACAGCCCCAATGTTCTCAGCCTGCCTTTTTATGGGAGGTGCTTCAGCTCCTGATCATCCCCATGGCCAACATAAGAAAAATGGTTTTCTTTGCTCATGCTGCGTGTGAAAGGCCAGGGAGGGGATGCCAGGTGTAATGCATCCATAGTACTTCTTAGTGTGCTCCCCTCTGTCACGGGAGTGCCTGGAGGCAGGCAGAGATTGCAGGGACGTGCTTTCAGTCCAGGGGTCTCTTCTCTGGGACTGGGTTCTTGCTTTGCCCTGCTTCTGGCAGGGCACCCAGAAACCAGAATGCCCCTAAGGTTGCAGACTGGTTTTCACTGCCAGATGGCAACACATCTTGGGAAGCAGGTCCATGTGCTTGGACGCCTAGGTAGCCTGGGTTGGAGGGAGCAGCATGGAGAGAGGCTTGGGATGGAGGGGCTGCTCCTCGACTTTCCAGCCATGAAAACTGCTGTTGTGCCAGTGCAGCGCTTCTCAAGTGACATTAGGTATTCTGCCACTAAACACTGCATCTGCCTGCCATGTCCTTTGCTGCCTCATCCAGGCCCAGTGCCTGTGGTGTGGTCCCCCATGCATCACAGTGGCACTGGGTGCCTGGCACCCTCACTGCTGTGGCAGGGGAGCGGCTGCCGGCTGTGAATGCTGTGAAGCATGAAGGGAGTGCTCAGTGCTGCAGTGTCTCATCAAAGCAAAAGGCCATGAAATGACCTCAAAAAAGCTCTGCTCCAGAGCACCCATCTTCCTGGGGATGGGGAAGCCAGCACTGGAGCAGGATAGGGGAACTGCACTGAGATGCACCATGAAGACCAGGCAGATTTGTTTTTATTGCATCAAAATAAACCTCATTTTGATCAAGAGCTATTAATGAAGCTGCTAATTTGTGCCTGCTCTGCCAGGTGCTACAAGAGGCAGATGCTGGAGGCTGTTGTAGCACATACTGTGTCTGGCTGACAGGGACACCCATGGCTTCCCTGCCAGCCTCAGCCCATGTAGGTGGGCTGGTTCCTCACCAAAGTGCTGCCTCTCTCCCCAGGCCGTGCTGGGGCAGGAGCAGTTGCTGCTGTGCAAACCTCTTATACTTCCTTTGCCCATCTCCTGCTCTGTGGGTGCTGGTGCCCCTCACTGCCAGCTCTGGGTATGCTCCGTCCTCAGCTGGACAAGGCACCCAGCAACCCTGCTTGGAGTTGGGCTTGGCACAGACAACCCCAGAGGTGTTTCTGGTCTCAGCTCCTGTGCAAAGCCAAGAGCTGGCGGCAGCCTGCAGCACGAGGCACCATCTGGCACAGCCCTGGGCCCACTGTTTGGCTCCGCTCTGCTCTTGCAGCCAGCTCTGCAGGACCTGGGATGCATTGGGACCCTCACCTCAGAGAGGAACAGACAGGGAAGACAGAGCTGCATCTTCCTGCCTGGACCCCAGTAGGCTGGAGGGCTCTGAAGTGAGCTGCAGGGTGGTGATGCCTTCCTGGGATGCTTATCAGGCATCAGTGGGGTGCTGATATGGAGCAGGAGGCCATGGCAGGGCTGGGCTCTCACAGACTCCTAGGTCCTCCTGGATCAGGATATGTCCGTGCAGAGACACAGCAAAGGGACTCCATCGGGGACACAGCCAATTGGTGACACCAGCTGCCTGTGCTTCTGCAGACAGGGGTGAGCAGTGGCAGAGCCCAGTCGGGTGGGTCCATCTGGGAAGTGATGCTGCTGGCAGAAAGTGATAGCTGTTGCTGGGACAGCATCTCCTGAGAGCCAGGAAACCTCCATCCTGGCCCTTTGGCACGTGGATGATGCTGCAAAGCAAGCAAGCCCATGGCCAGTCTCCAGCCTGTGGGCTGGTTATGGCTTTCTAGGGCAGCAGGAGGTGACAAACAGAGCTTGTGACTTCCCTTTGTCCCAGTGCATGGGACTGTACGTCAGGTACTTGGCAGAGCAAGGACTGAGCGTGCAGACAAGAGCTATGGGCATGGTGGCTGGGAGCCAGGAGCCTCCAAACCCTTCTGCTGGAGGAAGGTGCATGCTTTCCCCTGCAGGGTGACATGGCCTTGGCTGCACAGGGAGTTTCATGCAGGCACTCCGTGATTCAGGGGCCCCGCAGCAGCCTCACAGCCACCCTCCTGCTGTGCCAGCAGCTTTCAGGGACCACCTGAGACAGTCCCTCATGGCAAGCTAGTGTCAGGGTCTGACAAGGGTGCAGGCAGCACCCAGGGTGCCAGAGAGGGCTGGCCCAAAAGCAGGGACCCCAGGGTGCACCCCAAGCCTGGCTGCCTTTCATGGCCCCGGAGGCTCCACTTCCTCACCGCCCTTTGTATTCCTAGCACAAGCGCCATTGACATGGGGTTGGAGCGTAGCCACACATTCCTCCGCCTGGGCCAGGGCCTTTGTGGCCCCGTTTTCCAGGGCGAAAGTCCACTCCCTCTGTGTTCCCGGTGGCAGAAAGGCCCTCTTTGTGCATCTGGCACCGTGCTTCTGCGGGGCCGGATTGGCACTGAGCAGCCCCAGCTGGGCAGGAAGCAGCAGGGAGGGGGTGAGGGGGACCCTGACAAAGCAGTAGGGTGGGACATGCAGGGTTAATTGTCCCCATGCAGGCATTAACCCTCCCGCTGCTGCCAGCCTGCAGCTGCGCTGCTCCATGAGGCCACCCTGGGCTGGAGGATGCTCTGAGTGGGGCAGCACATGCGCCTCGCGTCTCAGAACACCCCGGGCTGGCTGGACAGCATGAGCTGCTCAGTGGGGCCAGGCTGCGATGTAGCCATGGCCCGGCTCCTCCCCACGGCAGAGGGGTGCCAGGCCACCCGCTGCAGTGGGAGCACAGCAGCCCTTGGATGCTGCCAGGAGAACCTGCTGCATGCCCAGCCACCACCCGGCCACTCGGTGTCCCTGAGCTGAACCCCTGTGCCAGCCTGTCTCAGAAGGCAGCACAGCCTGGGTCAGGGCCAGGTATGGGCTGCAGTGCTGGTTCCTTGCAGGGGCAAAGGGCATCAATGTCTTCCCCATGCTGCATCCCACATGCAGCACTGGGGTGTTGGAATGGCACTGTGAGCTTCCTCTGCCCCTTGCCTGTCTTCCAGGTCTCTTCCAGAGAGCCATCATCCAGAGCGGCTCCGCGCTCTCCAGCTGGGCAGTGAACTACCAGCCCGTGAAGTACACCAGCATGCTGGCTGACAAGGTGGGCTGCAACGTGCTGGACACGGTGGACATGGTGGACTGCCTGCGGCAGAAGAGTGCCAAGGAGCTGGTGGAGCAAGACATCCAGCCAGCTCGCTACCACGTGGCCTTTGGGCCGGTCATTGATGGGGATGTGATCCCAGATGACCCAGAGATCCTGATGGAGCAGGGCGAGTTCCTCAACTATGATATAATGCTGGGGGTCAACCAAGGCGAGGGCCTGAAGTTCGTGGAGGGTGTGGTGGACCCTGAGGACGGTGTCTCAGGCAGTGACTTTGACTATTCAGTCTCCAACTTTGTAGACAACTTGTATGGCTATCCTGAGGGCAAGGACACCTTGCGGGAGACCATCAAGTTCATGTACACAGACTGGGCTGACAGGGACAACCCTGAGACACGTCGCAAGACGCTGGTGGCCCTCTTCACTGACCACCAGTGGGTAGAGCCATCGGTGGTGACGGCTGACCTGCATGCCCGCTATGGCTCCCCCACCTACTTCTACGCCTTCTACCACCACTGCCAGAGCCTGATGAAGCCTGCGTGGTCTGACGCGGCCCACGGGGATGAGGTGCCTTACGTGTTCGGGATCCCCATGATTGGCCCCACAGATCTCTTTCCTTGCAACTTCTCCAAGAATGACATCATGCTCAGCGCTGTGGTGATGACCTACTGGACCAACTTTGCCAAGACAGGGTGAGTGCGGATGGGTGCTGTGCCTGGGGGATCTGCACTTACTGAAGCTGCACCCCTCTGAGCTGTTCTGGGGTGTGTCCTGCCTGGTGTGGAATACTGAAGCCCCTGTGAACAGAGGTTTGTGTGCTTCACCTCCACTGGGGTCAGGGCACAGAGAAAAGCTGAGTGCAGGCTAGCCCCTAGAACAGGACCCCACCAAGCAGAGGGGTGGGGAGGTTGGTTGGCCATGGGACATAGTGCATGAGACTTGATCGGGATTGGAGTGCTGTCCAGCTATGCAGGACCTTTCACCAGCCCACCACTGGCAAAGGTCCCCCAGTTTCCATTTCTGTGTCCGGCTCTCCTTCCTCATCTCTGGTTTTCCCAGTGCTAGCTCTGTTTCTCCTGTGTTTTGCAGGGATCCCAACAAGCCTGTCCCCCAGGACACCAAGTTCATCCACACCAAGGCCAATCGTTTTGAGGAGGTGGCCTGGTCCAAGTACAACCCCCGTGACCAGCTGTACCTGCACATCGGGCTGAAGCCACGGGTACGTGACCACTACCGGGCCACCAAGGTGGCTTTCTGGAAGCACCTCGTCCCTCACCTGTACAACCTGCACGATATGTTCCACTACACCTCCACCACCACCAAAGTGCCGCCCCCTGATACCACGCAGAACTCCCACATCACCCGCCGTCCCAATGGCAAGATCTGGACCACCAAGCGTCCTGCCATCTCACCTGCATACAACAGTGACAACGGGAAGGAGAAGTGGAGCCCAGAGCAGGAGGCAGGCACCCTGCTCGAGAGCCCCCGTGACTACTCCACGGAGCTGAGCGTCACCATCGCTGTGGGCGCTTCCCTTCTCTTCCTCAACGTGCTGGCCTTTGCCGCCCTCTACTACCGCAAGGACAAGCGCCGGCAGGACACGCACCAGCAGCCCAGCCCCCAGCGTGGCACCGCCAACGACATGGTCCATGCACCAGACGAGGAGATGCCGTCCTTGCAGGTGAGCCAGGGCCACCACGAGTGCGAGGCTGTGCCGCCTCACGATGCCCTGCGCCTGGCTGCTCTGCCCGACTACACCCTCACCCTGCGCCGCTCTCCAGATGACATCCCGCTCATGACCCCCAACACCATCACTATGATCCCCAACTCGCTGGTGGGGCTGCAGACCCTGCACCCCTACAACACCTTCACTGCCGGCTTCAACAGCACGGGGCTCCCGTACTCACACTCCACCACGCGGGTATAGCCGCCCGCCACCTGCGCACACGCATGCACGCACGCACATGCACGCACAGACACTGGCAGAGGGACTACCGGGGCCAGCGGAGCTCCCCGGGCAGAGGCAGTGCGGTGGATGGTGCGGCTCTGCAGCCGGAGACCTGCGGGGTCCCAGCGCGGCCGAGGCCCCGCTCCCCCCCCAGCGCTTTCTTTCGTTCCTATCTAACTTCGAGGAGTGCTTTGACTCTCCCTGCTCCCCCTCGGGTCGCCTGGGGGCGCTGCTGGGATGCAGGGGGGACACAGCGCAGCCCCTGCGCCCGTGCCCTGGCACAGGCAGGCAGGAGGGGACCCTGCTGGCAGCAGCCACGGGGCTCCCTGCACCAGGGCTGTGCCTCCCCCAGGGCGATCACACCCCCAGCGCTCTGCCTGCTTGAGCACCTCTGGATGGAGGAGGAGCGAGGAGTGGGGCTGGGCATCCCATCAACTGGTGCGCAGCATCCTTGGGCGGCTTGGCATCCCCAGTGCCCTGGAATCCACTCCTTCCCTGTGTTGAGAAGCGGCCGTGGGCCATGGTGCTACAGGCAGAGGGAGCAGGCAGGGCCCAGAGACCCGGATTCCTTCTGGGTGCGGGCCCTGGGGCCAGTGCTGGGGGCTGGGGACCCCGGGCGCACGGCCCCGGGCCAGAGACTTGGCACATCCACCCCTCTTTGCGCTGCAGAGAATCTCTTTTGTGTCAGTTGTTTCTCTTTGCAGAGACGTTTTTTAAGCAGATCTTTAGTTCTTTACACAACTAACGGAGTCGCCGCGTTTTGTCCTTTGTAAAGATTTTAAAACCAAGTGTTCTTGATACAAAATAAAAAGCCAGTTGGAAGCCAGCTTGTGCACATGGTGCTGGCGCCCCATGGCCCCCGTGGGCACCAGGCAGGGCGCTGCCTCCTGCCCTCTTTTGTATTTTTGATATTCTCCCTCCTCTGTCGCCCATGCCCGCGTGTCTCAGCCAAACAGCCAACCCGATGGGCCACACTGCGGGCACCCATGGCCCCAGCCCTCCCTGCTGCCACCACAGCCCCTGCCACCCACCACTGCACAGGGGCATCAACTGCTGTGAGCACCATTTGCCCGCACCCCAAAAACCAGGGCAGACCCTCGGCACCATGTCCCAGTGCTCCCCAGCCTATCCTGCTCCCTTGGGAACATCCCGTGTCTCTTCACCACTGCCCGTGGGCCATGCTGAGCCCTCCCTGCCCGCCAGCGGTTTGCAGGGTGTGCAGCCCTGGGGGCACTGGCAGGGTTAGGGTGAAGCTGCTCACTGACAGCTACTCTGCCGCCTGCCTTGCTTCTGCTGGGGCCTGCCTCCCCATCGTGGGGTGACCCCGGTTCTGGCATCTGGGGCATGCAGCTGGTATAGAGCAGGGCTGCTCGAGTGGGCAACTGGGGGTGACGGGGCTGGGACACCCGCTGGGCTGGTGGTGGCCACGGAACCGCAGGCTGCTGCGGGTGGCAGGGCTCAAGGCTTTGGTGCATCTGGGTGTGGGAGCCCACATGGGGCAGCCCAGCTTCAGCTCCCCACCATGGTGGGCACTGGCCCCCAGGGCAAGGCCTGGGGAGGCAGGAGGAAGGATCGGGTCGTGTGGGGACACCATAACTCGTCCCTGTGCAGTCGGTCCGGCTGGCAGATGCTGCCAGAGCTGGCGGCCGTGACGCACCGGTGCCGGCTGGCCCTACGACCTGGGGCCAGCGCACCCCGGCCCTGCACCCTGCCACGGCCCCAGGCAGGGCTGAGGATCCTCATTGGAGAATGTATTTATACCCTGTCACCCGCGCAAAGTAACAAATCCCAAATAAACCAGAAGTGATATTTTTAATAGTAGTGTGTCCTAATGTGTTCTTGGAGTGTGCAGGGGCTGGGGGCTCCCAGGCTGGGTGGGGGCCATGGCTGTGCCTGCTGGCAGGGGGTCCAGGCAGTCACCATGTCTGTGGCACTCATGCTGCGGGTGCAGGAGGAGGGTCCTGGGATCACCCCAGCACAGCACACATGCAAACGGTGTCAGGGGTCCCTGCATGCCACCAGCTCTGCTGCACCACCACCACCATGTGGGATCTCATCTTCCCCTATCCCCCATTTTTCTCCACCCAGCTCCCTTCCCCCTGCTTGCCAAACAGAAAAGCTGCTGGTTTCATTTCTTTTTAATGTAATTTCAACTGGAGTTGCCATGGAAACCAGGCATGGGGCCTGAATTGCCTGCAGGCAGCATGCAGGCAGCAGAGCCAGGGCTGAGCCCCAAGCCAGGGGGGCAGGGGGCAGGCAGCAGGTGAGGGACAGTGGGGGACTGCATGGGGGACTCTGCGCTGCTGTCCCGGGGCCCATTGCAGCTACAGTGCCACTCGCACATGTCACCCCACTCAGCACTGTCCTCCAGCCCCTGTGCCAAATCCCCCCACTGCTGCCCAATGTGGGGGTCCTGCAGCCCCTGCCAGCCTGTGCCCTGTGCTCTGGAACAGCAGCACATGGCCAGCAGCATGGGCATGCCCTGCGAGCACCAGCCAAGGATGGTGGTGGACCCCTCACCATGGGGCAGACGGGGAGGGTGGGGAAGGTGCCAGCGGCAGGCAGGGTGACATGACATGCTGTGCTGGGCCACCAAGGGCAGGGATACTGCGGGGCAGTAGCCACAGAGCCAAGCTGCGATGGGGCTCTGATGGGGCGATGGGAATCCTGCCCAGGGCTTGGGGCTGCCTTCCCCTGGGCTTTTCCATGTCAACAGGCAGAGCTGCTCCCTGCAGGCTCAGCTCTCTGGGCAAGGGAGAGCTGCACATCTGAATCCAGACCTGCAGCCCCCGCCGGTACTGCTCCAACTGCTGGCTCCTCTGGTCCAAACCACCTGGCACCCCCGGGGCTGCCATCCCAGGGCCCACCATTGCAGCCACCAAGTGCCCCTGGCTAATGACCAGCTGGGAGAGAAACCAAGGTGAAAAACACGTCAGGCCACAGGGTCAGGTTTCCATAGAAATGCTGATGATGTGCAAGCACAGCTCCAACAACAGCCCCCTTGCCGTGTTGCAAGCAGCAGGGCCAGCCCTGCCTGGTGGCCAGTGGCCCATCCAGGTGATGTTGGCATCGTCAGCTGCCTACGCTGGGGTGCCTAGTGCCCTTTTGAAGGGGAGATGCCTCCCTGCCCCACAATAGGGTCTTGCTGTTCTGTCCCCTCTCCTCATCCTTGCACAGTCCGAGCTGCCTGCTGTCCTTCGGTTCCAGCACGGCCACCCCAGCTAGAACCCCAAGCGTAATCTGGTGACAGGTGACACATTGCTATTATGCTACTGTCTTTGCAAAACTCCTGAGCCTGCCATCTGTCCAGGGTGTCCTTGACCATTAACAGTGTTTTTCTGGAGACTTGACAAAGTCCAGGGGACACTGTGTCCCAGAGGGTACATGCAGTTAACATCTGCGTGATGACTGTGGGACACCCTCAGCTTCAGAGGACATTGCCCAGGGTACCTGTGGCTGCCCCAGCCATGGTAGTGTTCAAGGCCAAGTTGGAAGGGGCTTGGAGCAACCTACCTTAGTGGGAGATGCCACTGCCCATGGCAGGGGCTGGAACTGAATGAGCTTTAAGGTCCCTTCCAACCCAAACCATTCTATAATTCTATGACCTTCAGGGCTGCTGGCAAAGAGAAACATGAGGAAACTGTACCACAAAGGTGTTCCCGGCATGGGGAGGCGATGAGTGAACTATGCCTGGCTCCTTCCTGCTCCAGGAGCCACAGCCAGCAGCAGGGCAGGGATGCTGCTCTGCACAGCACCATCATTGGGACAGCGCCCTGGTCCCTGATGCCCCCAGGACAGCAGACCTACCAGTGGAAGGACAAGCTGTTACACCATGCGCTGCAACCCACTCTGCCCCATGCTGCAGTGGCACAAAGGATTTCTGTGCTCACCTGCTGCCAATGCCCTTCCCAAGCAGAGGAAACTCAAACCAGGGGGTTCATCTCTCTGAGGACAGCAGCCTTGATCCAGGGACTCCTGTCCTGACATCAGCTCAAGCCTGGATGCCTGGTGGCCCCTGCACCATCCTCATCCACACACACACAGTATCCACCATCCACAGCCGTCCAGACTGGCAGCAAGGCTGAGCCACGCTTGGGGCCATTGCTGCCAAGCGTGCTGCTCCTGTCCTGGGCAGGGCAGCAGGAGCAAGGGAGCTCTGAGAGTCTGCTCTGCAGCATCCATTGCCTCCTGGCAGCGGGGATGTTTCAGCAGTGGTTGGAGCTGTGTTTCCTCACAGGCTGCTGGGCTCTGAGGTCTCTCCCTAGCAAGGTGCCAGTAGCTGCATCACTCCCTTCCCATCGTCCAGAAGTTGGGTCAGCCTGCCCATCTCATCAGCTTGTCTGCATGGGACATGCTCACGTCCTCGAGCTCTTCACTTGCAACTTCAGAACTACAAATACTCAATTAACCTCACAATTAATGTTATTAACGAAGAGCCCGTTGCTGGTCCCTGTGGGCACAGACAAGGGCAGTTTTCCGCTCACTGGAGGCAGCTTCAGCTCCAGACTTGGTACAGCCTGCCCTTGACCAGTGGCTTTTGCACAACCGCTTTGCAAACGGGTGCCAGTGGCGGAGACCGGGCCTGGAGGTCAGCGGCCACCCCGGGCAGGGGAGGATGCTGCCCGCTCCTGCCCATCTCTGGTGCTTCTGGTCCTCCCATAACCTCCCGGTGAGGACAGCGGGCAGGCAGCAGTGGGCAGGCAGCAGCGGGCAGCAGTGGGCAGCAGCAGCAGGCAGCAGTGGGCAGCAGCAGCGGGCAGCAGCGGGCAGCAGCAGGCAGCAGCGGGCAGCAGTAGGCAGCAGCAGCGGGCAGCAGCAGGCAGCAGTAGGCAGCAGCAGCGGGCAGCAGCGGGCAGCAGCGGGCAGCAGTAGGCAGCAGCAGCTCCCGCCTCCCCGGGGTTTTCTCCCTTTTTTAGGGCGCTTCCAGGTCCGTTCCCACGCATTGAGCCCCCCCGGGCACGCGCGGCCCCGCCGTCCCCTCGGCCCGGCCCCGCAGCGCCCCCTACTGCCACGGCGGGTGCAGATGGAGACCACGAGCCCGCTGCTGCCCCCGGACCCCCCAGCCCGGCTGCCCGCACCCCGAGCGCTCCCCTCTGCCTGACTCCTGCACCAGCCCCCCATATCAGATCCTCTGATATGAAGCTGGCAGATGTTCGGGAGTCAGTGTCTCCAAACTAACTGATAAATTAGACGGATGATAAGAAAGGATTCACTCAGAAGTATGGAAAGAAATAATTCACTCTTGTTAGTAAGACTACTAAATTCTGTTGTCGCACCGCAGAATTATAACACAAACCTTATTCTCTATCTTAGACCTAAGTTAAAAGCATTTTAACCCTATGTTTTCCAGGCACTTGCTTTCCT
>JAOEHY010028036.1:0-23529 GCA_025447955.1 Psilopsiagon aurifrons | reverse complement strand
AATACCAGATCGTATCACTTAAATAATAAATTCAGGGAATATGATCACTTCTAGCACAAGCTGTTGCCCAAAATGGCAGCTTGAACAAGCAAAGAAAATGTTACAGAGATGAACTTATTAAAAAAAAAAAAAAAAAAAAGTATTAAAAAATGAGAAGGTATTATTACATTTAGAGGTCTGAATTTTCACCAAAAATGAGCATAGAGGTTGCACATTCTTCTCATTAATTTCACTAGAAAATAGTGTGCCTAAGCAAATAAGTTAAAGCTGTTTAGAGAACTAAATATGACTGCGGGAGGCTAATTTTAGTGTCTAATCTCACACAGTCACACCAAGCTAATTTTATTCTCCCTTTTCCCCTTTTAACTCAATGCATTTATATAAAACCAAGATAACTTACTTTACCCCTTTATAAATATATATAGAGTGTTATATATATTTTATATTAATATAAATATAAATATTTATATAAATAGAAACCATCAGCTGTAATATTAAAATATAGTAACACATTTAATACAGTAAAGTACCTAAAATGCATATCGACTGGGGGGAGGGAACAAAAACAAACATCAGTTTGAACTGTTCTTTCCTTTCTTTTGGATATTGTGTGTTTGGTAACACCTCTAACTTTCTACCAGCCTGTTTTGACATATTTAAGGTGTAAACTAAAAGAAATCAGTTATGTGCTCTGACATGGATAGTCGCTAAATGTTCATTGACACATTCTCCGTTTAAGTAACTTCCCTATTATTAGCTGTGCTATGACAGAACCTAAAGCGTAGTTTGTTTTGTTTAAAATTTAAAGGCTCCGTTATGGTAAATATTGCCTGTATATATTGATGTGGGAGAAGCAGAGAATAATCTGTTCCCTGTAAGTATTGAAATAGGGATAGTAATGGTTTTTCGTGAACATTCTCAATTTTTAGACCCTGGCTATTTTCAGAGGTATGACCAGAATAAGAAAACAGGCTATAAAGGCTAGGATTTCCTAAAAATTATTTTTCTTGACCGTTTTTCAGTTAACGATAGCCAACTTTTAATTTTCCTTTTTCTCTGAAGGACTCAGATGAGTTTTTGTCATTTTTAGTGTTCTCTTACCCTTCAAAATAAGAATCATCACTTCTGGTATCATTGATAAAACATTATAGTACAGGAAGCATAAAGACAAACATCTGTCCAAAGTAGTCATTAAATGATCATTACTTTTTTGCTAAGTAGGATCAAAGTGACTTTGAATGTAAGCTGCAGGATAGGAGTATGCCATACCAAAACAGGCTATGCCAAGGAAGAAATTACCAACAGAAAATTTCATTGCACAGCATAGATTGGGTTTTCTGTTTGGTTTTTTTTTTGTTGTTGTTGTTGTTGTTGTTGTTGTTTGGTTGGTTTGGTTTTTATTCTTTTTTACCCAATGAACTTGGAAAAGTTTTTATAATTTAGTCATCTCTGTCAGAAATTGTTGCTACTGTAAGAAGTCAAATGTTTTACTAGACTGATGGATGCACTTGTAATAAAAATATGGTATTGCAGCTTTGCTTTTGGTAATGATATTCTATTTTTTACTTAACACAGTTTTATATAGAAAAAAAGTTTTTCTTTTCTCTCTGTTTTATCAAGAGTTGTTATTCTCAGAAAGTGAATGTAGAGCTTAATGAACTTTTAGCCACAAAGACTGGTTGCTGTATACCATTTAATCAGATCAGCAGCAAAACTATATTTGAGGCTGTAAGTGAGCCTGTAATATCTACAGACACAGCAAAACAAGTTAAGGACAAATCAAGGTCTGAGCAAGTGCAGCTTCACCCTCTGCTTCGAATTTCTTTTTCTACTGTTGAATGAAGTCAAATGCAAAGGTTTTTTGTGAATGTTTAGCTTACGTTGTGTACATTTCAGTTGTAACCGTTAATGTAAATCACTGGATTCTCCAAAGAGATGATTATTGCTTCTATATACTTGCAGTAGGTGCATGTGCATATAAACTGGTGAGTGTGGGCTCACAAGCCTGTATGATTGCATAAACCAAGACCCAGATGGCAGCCCTCAGCTCCCTGCAATACAGGACATAAACAGAGTATGGTCTGCAAGCCTCTCCCTGCAACTTTTGATCACCTTTCCTGACTTCCACATGCTCCATATGTTTCATAGTCTGTCTCCCTGTGGGGCTGCATGAGGGCAAGGAGTCAGCCGTGGTGGTAGGAGGGGCAAGACTTGCTTTTTTTTTTGTTTAAAATCACATTGGGACTACAGTTTTAAAACCACAGGAGAGGCCCTTCATTCTTTGTTTTGTGAGAGGTGTGGATAGCATAAACCCAACTGTAATGGTTTTTTATGTTGTTGAGTGACACTGTTAAGAATTTGGTTTCTAAAGTTTGAGTAGATGTTGCTTGTGATGGAGAAAATTCAGTAACAGTATGCAGATGCTGTCCTTAAACTGTTCCTTGTTTATGTCCTTGCAGAGTTTATGTGGAGAAGGTTAAACTTAATTAAACGTAAAGAGCTGGGTGAGAAATATGTGAGGAATCTGAATTATTCTTCTACCTGCAATATTAAATTTTAATCTAAAGCGACTCTTTGTGTTAGGCATTCATACATCCTGGCAGGTAAGATAGAAGGACATTTGTTGATCCTGGAACAAGCAGGCAGCACAGGGAAGAGAGTAACAGCCCTCAGCACAGCATGAGGAAAATAGCAAAACAATCAAGCTATAGTGGTGGGTGATTTCAATTTCCCAATATGAACTGGGAAAACTGAAAACCATGGCACAATGAAAAAAAAAATTATAGAAGAAATAAGAAGTTATTGACCTGTGGTTCAGGATCCTAATAAGACTTGTCCTCTCCAATCTCAGCAAAAATGTAGTTAGTAGATTAGAAACAGCAGAGCTACTTGGTTCAAGTGACCCCATGATTAAACTCAATATAACTTAGAACACTAAGCCAAATACATCAAAAGCACAATATGAATTCTCAAAGGTCTACATTAAAGGTATATGGAAAAAAAAACCTGTGAAAAATGGGAAAAGAGACAATAACAGGAGACACTTTTTTGTGAAGAATAAAGGGTTTTCTAACATTTCCAAGGTGATGTATTTGGGGGAAAGAAAGATAATGATATGATTATGGGAAATTCATTCTTACTGTCTGACTATTGTGCTTGCTTTAAACTCTTCATTTACTAAACGTGTTCCATTACTGAATTCCTGCTAAAATTATTGCGTGAGAGATATAGCTGCAGCTCTACTTGGGAGATTGGGAACAACAATAATATTCTATTCATATTGATTTGATAACCATAGAAGGGTCGCTTAGGGGATGGGTATTCCTCCATTAAGTGATTCAACTTCAGTCCTTGACTGCAGCAAGGAACAACCTTTGTAAAGTTTTCTGGTTTATTGTTCTGGCATCACAGAAAAAAGATAAGCACCTATGGTTTAAGCTGGAGAGGAACTGATTCTTCTAGAGATGCACTGGACATGGTTATGCAGCTGTGGTATTAACACATTTGTGTGATGTCTCTGCTAAAATGAAATCATCAGTACAGACACTTGAGCCATCTCTGGTTAGGTTTTAAACTTAGTATGTTGTGAGAATTTGTCTTAAAACTAGCCAGGTGGAAACACTTCTTCAAATAACTTGAATTTCCATGGTTTTCTTTACCTCTGTAATTCAAGCACATAGTTGGACCAAATATTCCAAAAATGATTTAAAATAGAGAGACTAGTGTGAATTTTGTGACAAGAATAGATGAAGTGACAAACTGTATCATTGTTGAAGACACTATTAGGGTACTGAGTTTTTCCGTTGTCCCACTTTACCAACTTGGTTCAATGAGGAAAACGTATCTCAGCCCTTGTGGAAAACTAGCTGGAGGAAAAGAGTAATTCTTAGAATGCTTAAAAATCAGATAAAGCTACCACCTCTTTCCATTTCTGTATACTGTTATGTCATGCAGAAAAGACAAAACCAGACATAACTTAATGTAAGTGGGAAGAACTCTAGAATGACTGTGCAGAAAAATGTTACTGATGCTAATCTTTGCAAAGCCAATATTTTTGTAATTGGCATCTAATAATGTCTGTAATTTAAACAAAATTGGCAGTTTCCTATCAGCATTTTTAACTTTTTAACTGTAAAATAGCACACCACTTATCACAAGGATGGTAAATGCGTTGAAGCATTCAGATTCTGTTGTGAGACTCTGATTTATGACCAAGATAAAACAAATTTCACAGATTGTAAAACTCCCCGTTGCTGAGATACCTCTTTATACCTTGTCCTACATTTCAGTGAGTGTGGGCTGAGGGTTTCTTTGTGGTTTGTTTGTTGGTTGTTTATTTTTGTCATTGTTGTTTAGGGTGTTTGGTTTGGTTTAGTTTATTTGTTTGTTTTCCCCAGATGTCAGTCTCTCATCTTATTTCCTTTTTTTTTTTTTTTTCCTTTAATCCAAGTTATGTAGTAGCTAACAGGACAGTATTAAAGTCAAAGCCAATAAAATGGAAAGAAAAAGAAGTTTAACAACTGTTTAGCAATTAAGTGGGAGGAGGAGGTGTCTTTGTACACTAGAACATAATAAAAATGCTGACAATGTACAGTATTATGACATGATATTAAAATAAAGTGATCATCTAATTTCTAAACTAGTTGTAACATTCTCCATAGTACTAGGAAGGCTATTCTTTCACATCAATCTGCTTGAACATCTGAATTTCCAATCAGTAGCCAGGGATCTGGGCCATGCCTCTTCTTTTTGTCTCTCTTTTTCTGTAACTAGCAAAGAGATTGCCTTGTGGCCAGGGGCACCATGTGGGGAGTGAAACTGAAGCACTTTCATCATTTACTGCATGTTGATCTGCTTGCCTTCTTCACATAATTTTAGAATCCTCTGTTTTGCACCTTGCTATTACCTTTACAGTATTACCTTAAACCCCATTCCTAATTTTCAGACTTCTAGGGGAAGCCCTGACAATGGCAAAAGAAAAAGATAAATATATGCCTAGTGTAAAACTTCATAACTTTCATGGCTTCCTTTCACCTGTATTTGTTGTTTAAATTATCAGGTCTTTTTCCTGGGTTGTCAGTAAGCCTTCCAGAGAAGAAAGGGTTGTCATCTGATAAGGGCTCTGTTCAGACCAGACTTCTCCCTTCATTTCAATGTTTGTGTTTCTCATCAAACATTTCAAAATAATTTTAAAAAATGTTTTGAAAAAGAAAATATTAAAAAAAGCACTTTACTAGGAAACCTTAAAGTATTTGTTGTATAACAGTTTGAGTATAAGGGTATGAACTGGAATCTTCTGACTCTTGATTAAATGCCTTGCTGTGAAGGCTCGGGCTAGTTTGGTTTTCACTGTCACTGCCCAGAAATGTGATCTTACACCTCAGAGACGTGAAGGAGCAGAAGTGTTAGAGAACTGCTTTGTGCTAAGATTATTTTTCATACGATGGTTTTAAAAGCAGTCTTTGAGAGCTAGTTCTGCTCATTTCATAGAAATTATAAGTTATGGCAGAACAGTTCCAGTGCATGCCTGAAACTTTTTTTAATGTCAAAATAAATATCTGGATTCAAAAAGAAGAATCTGCCTCAGATACCATTTCTGAGATCCTAGCAGGCATTCATATGGATGTACATGACAGAGCATTTGTTCTGTAGCTCACAGGCATAACAGGTTGAGAGGTTCTCCACTTGTTCAATTTGTAGATTAATATCTAGATCAGCTAAAGGACAATATTTTCTGAGTGTTACATCTGTAGTTCACATTAAACATATGCAATGCCATATGGTCACTGAAGGGTTATGGACTTTCTTTATTAGAAAAACTACCAGAGCTAATATTAGGTGTGAGGTAGTATATACTGTCACCCTTATGGCACCAAACCAGAAAAGACACAAATCAAAAATTTAAAAATAAGTTGAAAAAAAATTGAGAAATCCCCCCCGCCTGCCCATTACTATTTTTGTAGAGAGGTGTGCAATTCCTATGAGTCCTATGGAGGCAATCAGATTAGACCTGTAAAACATATAGCTGTATTCTCTACTAATACTGCTGTTCAAGCCCAGCGGGTAACTCAGCTCTATGCAGCCACTTTCTCACTCCTCTCCTTTCCCTCCCACTCCAGGGCTGATGGGGAGGAGAAACAAAGGAATGTAAACCCCACACCTTGAGATAAGAACAGTACATTAACTAAAGTATAATATAAAACTTCTAGTACTAATGTTAAGGGAAATAACAAGGGGAGAGAATATAAAATTAAAGGAGAAGTGAAAAGACAATAAACAGAAGTGGCACACAATACAATTGCTTACCACCCACTGACCCATAACCAAGCATTGCACCAGCTGCTAGGAAAGAGAGAAAAATAACTGTTACAGCTGAAACCAGGACAAGGTACTAGCAGCTACAAACCAGAATACTCATGGTCTTACCCTGCATAGCAAATTGAAATGCTAATTTCCAGGTATTTGCTCTTTATAGCTCTCTGGGCAGAGGGGGGAAGAAGATGGGCAGTAATGCACTGTCAGAGGACAAGCAGACTCTCTGCAAAGCATAGTCTTAACAAGTATTGCCTGGGTTTCTCTAATTGCATATCTATCTCACATGATCTGTTACTATTTTTGTACTGCAGATATTTAGTCTCTGTTTGTTTGGTATATAACAGTGCAAATAAGCTTTTAAGTATACAATGATAAAATATCAGGGAATACTAATTTTGATAACAAATTCTGTCTTAAAGGAAATGGTCTTGGAACTATGCATTATACAGTATCGGCTTTGCACTACTGGTCTATGTCAGCCTTACCAGATTATATTGTCACATGTGTTAAGAACAGGATGAAACAAAGTCATAAAATGCAGTCCTCAGGTACACCTGTACGATCAATATTTAAGGCAGAAATCCATCACAAAACAATTAAGCACAAAAGTAGGTTTGGGCAGCCTGCAAATTTGCAAGTATGCCTTTTACAAGCAATTTGGCATGCCCAGACAACGTACCAATATTTTCTGCTAGTAAATGGGTAAAACTGGCAGCAGTTGTCCCACCTTTAATGAGCTTCTTGGTTTACATCTGTTGCATCCAGCTGCAGTCCTGTTTTTCAAGAAATTGATTTCTCCACTTCCTCCTCCCTTCTGCCCCCCTCCCCTTTATATTGTAGTCCTTCTCAAGCTCACAGGTATAACCATAGACATTCAAGATATCTCTGAAGTCAGGGAAAGGGCTTACCGACGCTATTCTATCACCAGCCCCATCATCCTTAGCCAGAGCACTTCCAAACACGTAAATAACCTTTTCTGCCAGCATATTAGAAAGCACCACAAGGCAGCAGCAGTAACTGTGCATGTTCTATGAACAATGTATAAAATCAATTAATTTATTTTTTTAGTACATTTTAAAGGCCAGCATCTGTTCCAGAATCACTGGGCACCCTTTTTGGTGGACATTTTCCACAGTAAGCCCCCAGGTGTTACATACACTACAGGATGGTATCCTAGCAGGTGCTGTGATCTCAGGAGCCACTGCAGGGCTTGATCCAATAGAGGTGTCTGCACTGGCCTTGAAGTTGTCTGCACTGGACTTGAAGTTGTTACCAGACCAAAACATCCTGTGAGCTGTCACTTAATAACAAACTTGGCTATATATAGGGCCCGTAGGAGGACACTAATTGACTAAGTATAGATTCCTACAGGTACAAAATTTGGGTGAAGATAGGGTGCGTGTCTCTTCCATGAGCAGCTGAAGTAAGCTCTCTGCCAATGTTAGAATGGTAAATCTGAATCAACGTAATTCACTGTACATATCTACTTTAAAACACTGACTAGGTTACTATAACAAGCTTGAGACTTTAATTGGAAGAAAAAGGCCATGAACTATGTGGCATGAAACCAAAATAATTTCCAGCTTCTTAGACTCATGAAAATATTTTCAGAGATGGGACAGAAAACTGCTGGTTTGCTGAGGTTTTTCTGAATCTATTTAGCAAAGATTTAAATGTGTCCATAAAACTCTAGAGGAATTAACAGCATTCAAAGTCCTTTACATCTACAGTGTTAGACACAGGTTGTAATTAAAAAATAATTGTAGCTGTTAGCTTATGCCTAACTACAGGTAGCTTCTCATTAAATCAGTGCTTCACCATTTATCTGTTTTACTGGTTTCTTATTTCTGTAATTTTTGCATAGCAAATAAAAGGAAATGCATTCTTTGTTTCCGAAAATTTTGAGTTGTCACAGCAAGAAATGCGTTCAGCCAATAGAACTTATATGTATACAAATTAGGATTGAAGTCCTAAAACTCCCTCATTAAAAAAACCCAACCCCCAGATAAATATGAAAACCGAAGAACTTTATTCAACATATATGAATGTTTGTGTTGTATTGATTAACAATTCCTGAATATTTTCCTTAAGCAAGAATTGGGTGTTTTGAAAAATTAGAGAATGATTGGGTGATTTAGGGTTTTTCGTTTGTTTCCAATTTTTTGTTATTTATTTTATCAAAATTATCTTGATTAGATAAAAATCACAATTTCCATCTGATGGGAAACTCCAGTATTTGAACATCCTTTTTTTCTCTTACCAAATCTGATCAAACTTCAAATACTAAAATTTCAGCCAATTTTGCTAGCAAGAAGAAGCAGCAATCAATGAGGAAACACTGAAATGTATTTTCTGAGTGATTTCAATATTGAATTGTACTTTCTGTGGTAGTGATTTGCTCCACTGAGTTGTGGTTCTAAAGTGTCATGGACTCATTCTCCTTTCTTTGTTGCTTGAACTGATTGCACCTCCCTAGGTGCAACCTGCATGTACTAGCGAGAGAATTCTCTAAGGGATAACTCTGATCGACAAGGCCATGGGGGACAGAATGCAATAAATGAGGAAAGGAGTTTCCTTCAGGACATGGCTGGGAGAACAACTTGGAGTGATTTGCTGTTTAATGAAATAACAGTGAAGGAGGCAAGCATCATTCCAACATCAAGCAATAGAATTTGCTGGAAAAATAAACCAAACTCATTTCTGCAAGTGATACAACTTAAAAATAAAGTCAGAATATTGGAAGGCACTGAATCAATCAGCTAGTGAAAACTGCGCTGACTTTATTAAGATTTTTAGCTGTGCATGCAGAAAGGAATTGAATCCCAAAGGCTATGCCTGTATTGCACGTAGGACTTATGGTTTCCCTGTGGGCACTCCTCCCATCATCAAGAGAGATGGCAGTGGAGCCTCTGTATTCTGACACAGGCTTGTGGGGCGGCTGCAGCACCCAGATCCAGAGCAGGTGTAACAGCTGAATAGAGCAGAATGATGACGTTGCAGGGGTTTGCCTTTGAATACTATCTGTAATTCTTCGGGTCATCATGATATATTGATGTATCTGTTTGGAAATATGCTTATGCTAGATGATACGGATGCTTTGATTGAACAGCTATGAGGTTGGATTTATCTGACCTCAGCATGTTTAATAAGGTATTCATAAGGTTGCTGCAGCCCTAATGATGGTATTAGTGCAGGTATGATATACACAGAAGTGAATTATAGTTTAATAAATAGAATAAAATGCACTGTAAAGCAAATACTTTATATCTTTAAATGAATATAAGAAATACATGGATTGGTTTATGAAATGGCAGGCTTTAAAATGTGTTCTTCTGTGATACAGTGGTTTCAACGTCAATTAATATCGTGCCCTGCCAGGCCAAAGAGATTGTGAAGGTGAAAAGTCAGCCTTTTGTTTTGGGGCAGGAAGAGATGTTGTAGCTCTCACAGTGACTGTTGATTTGGGATTTTTCCATTGAAGAATAGATTTTATCACAAAATTCCTGTCCAGCTCTAACTTTTGTTGATACTATGCACAGTAGTTTCCTGGCAGCCATGAAGTATAAAGCCTCAGCTGAGCCTGGACAGGGACACAATCTGCTTTCAGTGCCCATAGCCTTTCCTGGCTGGGAGGCAGCTGTGGCGGAAGCTTCAGGACACACTAATTTTCTCCCTTCAGCCAATGCTAACCAGCAGAGCAGTCCACAGAGGTCTCTGGTCACAGCTCAGCTTTCATTTTCATTTTAATTTCAAAGATGGTATTAAGTATGTAAAGAAAATATATCCTTTTAGCAATGCACAGTGGGCAAAAGGTATATTCAGATGTTTTGTTGTTTTCTGAAGACTGTAATAAGATTTCATTGCAAAAGTAATCATGTCTCTTTATTAAATTCCTTGTCAAGCTTCTTTTTCATGCTTTTTTTTAGCAATGGAAAACATACATTTTTAGCAAAATGTATTCTAAATCCTGTAGGTTTTGTTTGTGTTTATTAAAACATGCAAAGTATCAGATTACATACATGCCTAAAATTACACCCATCCTTAAATACCATGCTTATTGGACATGTGAGAAATTCCAGGGAATCAAGTCCTGGTGCTCTGATTATACTAAAATATTTGATTTCAGAACTAATCCTTTGTTCATCTCTCCTTTGTTATTAATGTATGTTACATAATAAATGCATCATGATATAAAGAAAGCACAGTGAACAGTTAATCCCTGGCTAGCTGTGAGTGCTTTCTGGACCCTGTGCTGCAGCTGCAAAGCCCCTCACTGTGACCGGGGAGCCAGGCGCAGCAGCACCAGATGGCCCTGCAGACAGTCAGCATCGAGCCAGCAGAAGCTGGGATACAGCCCCTCAAGCCAGAGCTGGTTTCGTTCTGTGGTTTCCACTCTACGCAGCTCAACACCCAGTTCCTAGGAAAGCTTATTAGCTCTGGCACCATACCACAGGAGTTTAGAGCATTGGCTTGGGACCATTGCTGCTTTAAGGCTAATAAGATCCTACCGGAGCAAAGTGCCAACAAACACAGTACAGAGACGATTCAGTGGCTGTACGAGGAACCAGCCTGGGTCAGTTGAGGACAGATCTGAACTGCAGCTTATGAGCCCTGCTTGATTCCAGCTGAGTCTACAGAGCCATTTAGATCTCCGCAATATGTCTTTAATCTTGGATTTTTTCATTGCCCAGACTATTCCACTCCCTTGTTAGGTACCAAAATGCTGACTGTAGCTAGGAGGGTTGGGTTACTTATAAATACTTGAACTGTTTGACTCTTTTTCTTGAGTGATTTTTCTTGCATCTTTGCACTTGACTAATTTCATGTTGCTGCTAGTGGTTGCATTTAGTATTCTATTTGTGTTTTCCATTCTACTGTTACCAATATAAGCACCTTCACCAACATTACTGCTAATGACTTTCCCTTCTTTTCATCAATAAAACACATATTCTCTGGAGTGACAGTAATATCATCTGCTAGAAACCACATTACTCTTAATAAGACGATGCAAAGCAGAAAGAAAATTTATTTCAGCCCAGCATCTGTAGCATCATTTTAGTACTGGTGTGCCTGTTGGGGAAGAGGAGTAGACTTTCTTCTTCCTTCCATTTTTAAAGTGGGTTTGTGGATCACTTACTAGAGCTGCATTACCACAAGCTTTAAGAGGCTCATTTTTTCTGTAATATCTATGCATCAAATATGTCAAAATCAGATACACCAGATAAGAAATATTTTGGTAGGCAACATGAAATACAGCTTGTGAGATGGGGGTGGGGTGAGCTTATCTACTGGTAGCTGATTTCATCATCATCCTTGTCTAATCAGAATACTTTATCTCTACCATGGAATAAAAGCATTATTTTAATAAAAGCATTTTCATATGCAGGGATCTCTGGCAGCAGTCTGTGTAAGCAGTAGTGACAGAGTCTGGTTGTACGTGCATATCTGACTGTTCATACAGCTATCTCAGTGGCCAGCCCCCACCAAGGTGATGCAATGATGTAGAATTGCATCCCAAATACATAAAAGTAGCAGCATTTTGTGGGGTACAAATAAGTGGGCCTTTGACAACTCATCTGACTCTTTCAAGAAAAAATTAAAAAAAAAAAAAATCATAGTGTCGTTTGTTTTGTGCGAGCTTTGTGGTAAATGGTACATAAGCCTGTAATCTTTTCTATGGTCAGCAGTGCTGTTGTGTATGTCTATGGGCATCGCAATCTGAGCTAAACAATCTACTGTGTTTTGTAGATTTGTCTGCGTTTGTGTCTTTGTCTGTGTTCCCTTTTCTGGACAAAAAAAAAAAAAAAAAAAGAAACAACCCACAGAAGTGCTCCTTAGTTGTCTAAATCTCCAGTTTTTACAGAGCCAGTTTAATCGTATTGATTCACTAATTTACATACATGAGAAAGCAATTGGTCTAGTGATTAGGCAATGGACCCTGGACCATGTAAAGAGACAATGTCACTCCTGCAATGCAGTGCAGAAGAGAGCTTCCAAAAAAAGTTTATATTTTGGGGTAGCATGTTGATTGTAAGCTTCCTCAACCCTCCCTTTTCTACAGCAGCTCTTTTTTTTCCAATTCTCTGCAGCAGCAAATAATTGTGCACATGGCTGGGTGTGAACACAGAAATAAGAAGCTTTGTCAAGATGATGAGTTGTAAGTAGCTTGAATTTCCAAACGTTTTCCTAGGAAAACTGGTAATTATTCTTTTTGTATGAAGTTACTCACAGCTGCAGTCTGCATGAGCACAATCCCTCAGGTGTGTGTGTAGGCTATTGCAAGGTAATAAAGTGCTGGACAACCACTGGCTATTTTTTTAAATACAAAGGAAAAACAAGAAGTCAACAAACAAAAAATTGTCCAGTCAAAATCCTGTTTGGAATATTTCAGGAGGATGAGGATCCTCAATGGGTGCCTGCTGCCAAGGCTCTTTGGTGTCCCTGATTCCAAGCCCTGGCCATTTTTGATCTTATTGACTTCTCACTACAAGAGAATCACTTATGCTCTAAGAAACTTCAAAGAAGCAATAATGATTAGTGTACCTAATCTGGTTCCTAAATAGTGGAGAATAAACACCTCTGGACATTTCTTTAGGCCAATAGAAATAAAAAAAGATCTTGTCAACTCTAATGATGACTAGAGACCGTTATTATAACATTCATGATGACTTTTGCCTTTCACCACAAGTATCCTCAGTAGTTGCAAACCTATGTAGTGAAAGATAAACAACATAACACCTCAAAAGGAGAAAGAATTGCAATAGACCATGGAAATAGCAGACAAAACAAGATAGATCCCTGACAATAGAAAGAAATATGTTAACAATGAATAAATTAGGATAAAAAGACAAGATTATATGCATACACTCATAAGACAAAGAGAGTAAATCAATATTTTTTAATCTAAAGATTTTAATAGTTGATTTATAACTGACTTGTCTAAAAAAAGCAGAACTTTAAGTATGTACTTTCAAGCATTAATATAAGCACCTGTCATATGTTTCTAAAAAGATAATTATAAAAAGGGCCCGTTTAATGGCTGAGATTTTGTCTAGAAATTATGCCAGCGAAGACTCCTGTAATAGTTCAAGCATGTGCTTTATGCTGCTGGGGCATTAATTTTCAATCCTGCTGGGTTTTGTTGCATAAAGTTCCTATTCGTAGAAAAATTCTAATTAATTCCTGGTCCTCCTAAAAGGAATTTCCCTTGTCCAAAACCTTTCCAAAGTAATGGAAGTGTCTTTTAAAAGTATAGTAATAATTCTCTGAAGCTGCAGTAGCTCTAAAGGTATATTCAGTTGTTTACTAAAATTGATACAATCAATTGGCTTTCATATCATGGCTGACCCATGGAACGATCCCTCAAGCTAAGTGTTTGTATGACCATTAAGGCTAGTTGTATGTTCACTTATCCTACTCAAGGGATATTGCTCATAAAATTTAGAAACAACGTAAAATATTGGAAGCGCTCATGTTACAAATTTTACATTCTAAGAGTCAGCCTGCGTCTTTCCTTGAGTCAAATAAGCACGGGTACAGTCTTCCCTGGCCCTTCCCTGGATTACAACTATACACAAACAAGCTTTCTTTTAGCAGCACAGTTTTCTTGCATCAATGGTCAACTAATGCAAGACGAAACAAGTTTTTTGAGGAAGAGGTACTCTCCATGTGATATGCCTAAGAAGAATTGCAGTAATCATTCATACTACTTATTCCTTTTAATTAGTGGCTATTGTCTCAAGTTTGCTTTTTCTTTTAATTAATTTAATCTCTTTAAGAGATTTGCTTGAATATATATAGGCTTATGTCTGTAGCAAATATGATAAGCCATTCCCATCCAGGCAGAGAAGGGCTCTGTGTGGTGTAAGATTGTATATAAACATCAACTGTAGAAATCTAGCTATCAAAATACATGATGGAGCTCTCTGTTGTGTGAGCAATGCTTCTGGATTTGCATTGTTTAAGTATTTATTTGCTTTCACTTTTTTATTTGGGGACACTGGCTTGTCAGCTACAGTCAGTATTTGCTCTTTCAGAGTATGTTCAACAAGTATGTGGTTAATTCCTAGTAGATTTTATGCTAATCATGGGCATTAGTCTAGGCTTAGGAAACAGAGGCTTTCTGACTTCCCCTGGATGTGGAAGATGCTGGATGAATGTGCTACAATCTGAAAAGGTGCACACAATCTGATGGGTTGACGCCATCAGCTTGAAAGTCAAGATTTCCTGTTATGTCACTCAACATATCACGTGCTTTCACGCACAAGCTGTTGCCTGTTCCACACAGCCAATCCCTTGCTTATGATTTCAAAGTCTTTGTTCCTTAAAATAGAGTTTTTAGCAAATGGGAGGCAGAGAGGTCTTTTGGTGAGTTCCTGTGCAGACACAAATAATTTGGCCTTAAATATTTGATGAATGAGTATGTATAAAGGGCTTATTTTAAATTCAAGGCAGAATTTGTTGTGAATAGTTTGAATAATTATCTTTAGGTTTTGAGTGTGTTGTATGTGCTTCCAAGTTACTTCACACTTTCCCACGAGGTTGTTTTAAAACTGTATGTTAGGTGTTTATAATTTTAAGAATTATTTAAGGAGAAAGAGATGTGCTACCAATGATATAGGTTATGAAATAAATTGCTATTTACAAATGTACATGCTAACTGGATAGCATAAAGCCATTAGCAATACTTCTGATGTTTCATTTAAAGATACCATTCCCTATAGAAGTGTCTACTTTCCTACTGCTACTAACTCTACATGATTGTGAGTATGACAGCAAGCAGTAATACATGTCTTAGAATTTTATGCATGCAAGTTGTTTTCCTGTTTTGCAAGCAGGCAGTATTTCCTATAACAACTTACACATAACTGCTTATGAGGATAAACCTAATTAAATAACAGGTATTTAACTGGCACTTTTTTTTTTTTTTAATTTTTACTTCAAAGTCTACAGCTTGCTTTTAAACCATTAATTATTTTTTTTTTTAATCATCACAAAAGTCTGGTACGCATTACTATGTCTTCTGAGTTATATTTTAGCTGGATACTAATAAGAACCTCCACTTGTATTAAATTTTCCTTTGCTTGCATAGATTCAGCGCATCCATCAAATGTTTCATTATAACAGGTTCTTACTGTTCAGCTTCCTCTTGACACAGCTGTCAGATTCATAGTTAAAGCTGGAAGAAGTCCTTAGTAACTGGACATCATTTTTTTTACCAGTGTAGAACTACAAATGCCCTCATAACCCTCTCTAAAGGTTTCCCATGAGTGCTCAAGAGCAAGAGCCAAACAGAATTTGATCAGTGTAATACATACTTCCACATATGTTATATTTATAGTCTTGTAAAGTCCTCTTTTTTTCCTGCAGCTTCTTTGATATCATTATTCTTGGGAATGCAGTTGATCAATGAAAATCTAATACATGCTGCTTCACTGCAAAGGATGAGGAGATCATTTCTTAGATCATGTACTTGCTCCATATTTTTTCCATAGACAGTTTGTCCATGCTTCACTATTATTTAGTTCCTTATTAATCATTTGGGATATTGATCATGTTTTGAACTGACACGTGTTAAAATTAAAGCTTACAGAATGAATAAATACTTTTTATATATGAATATGTACACTTATGTATAACCACTGACAGGCACCCATGATATGCTAGTTAGTGAAATTATCTTCTTCTGTGTAACATTCTCTTTTAGCTGACTTTAAGCATCATCCATGAATGAAGAACTGAAGTAAGAATAAGCCATTTTGGAGTACAAATGGACCTTTAGGGTTGGATGGTTTCACATTACTAATCATGGCTTGTTTTGCTTGGTCTCTTTCATCTTACATGCCAAATAGAGAACACCAAAAACAATTATGCCTGCCCTAGTTAAAACAATTATAGAAAAAAATAATTGGTGGCAAGTCTTTATGAAGAGTAGCGTAAGACAAAGGGGACCTAAGTATATGAAGTGTCAATTAGTGATTATTTGCAAAAGCCAGAAGTGAAAAAAACAACCTGCTTAATTTGTCTCCAGAAATACAAAGGACTCAATTTATTTCACAGAGTCATAGAACGGTTAGACTTGGAAGGAATCTGGACAGGCAGGGACACCTTCCACTAGACCAGGTAGCTCAAAGCCCCATCCAACCTGGCTGTTGGTAAGGAGTGCGTGTTGGTTGAAATCAATTATATACTCCTCATTGCAACCTTAGCATTATCTGGAAAATCTTTACTCACAAACAAACAGTCCAAAGGCATTCTGAGTAGCTGTTGTGCTGCTGTAATTATACAAGACCTGAATGAAGCAGGGCTCATCTGAGATTGCTTGGCACTGAGTGGCTACTGAACAGCAAAATGTTTATAAGTCACTGGAACAGTCAGTGAAAAGATATTTTCCAAAAGGCCTATATTAATGAATTAATTTTCATATTTTTAATACTCCAGTTACATTAAGATTTGTGCACAACTGAGTTATGTCTACTGTGGGAAAGAGCTTTGGAATTTCTTGGCATTTATATATTTAAATTCCTAACCATAATACTACATTAACATAGTTGCACTGAACATTAAATTGATTTAAATGTGTTAGTGCTATAGTCAGTATACACTCCTTAGCATGTAAATATCACAACACAGTAACAAAATGCAAATTGGAAAATATTTTCAACATTCTTGGTACAAGTATTAGCTTTTTTGCATTAATTCCTCATGACTTATATTCATCATAGCAAGATGGCTTGCATTAAATTCTTTGATTGATAGAAGTGTAAATAAGTTCTGAATCAATTCCTGGATCTTGTAGTGTTACAATGCAGCTTGGTCCTACGATTTTTTCAAGTGGCATGAGGGAACCCTTCTAAAACTACTCACAAAATAGACAGTGGTTTTGATTTGAAAATATTAATAGTTCAGAGAAAACTGCTGTGGTCTTCAGAGATAGAATAAAAAAAAACCCAAAAAACCCAAACAACCTCCAAATCCCAACTTTTGTTTACATGGTGGAAAAATAAGTGCAGTTCTAACACAATTAGATATTAAAAAAAACCCATTGTATTTGAATGACCTATGCGAGCACAAATGACTTTCAAGTCCATTTAAAGTCATTCCCTGTTGGCTGTGTGTGAATCTGTAATCTTTCTGCTCAGATCCTTAAAAGGCCAGAAGACTATGATATGGCTATTGCCAGTACCAGTGAAAAACACACCAGAGAACAGTTGTTATCTCAAACATCTCATGCAGAAAAAGAGATTAGTCACCCAGTCAAAAACTTTATATGCTAAATATCCTACGGGCTTTGATACATCTTCTTTGAAACTGTGGATATCTGGCTTCTCTTCCCTGTTGTGGTGAGGATGTGGATAAGATACCAAATTAAATATATTATTAGTCGGGTCCCGCCTTTGCCATTCTCCCCTACCTCACCCCCAGCTACAGAGAGCTTTCTTCTTTGCATTGGTGTCTCACCAAGCCCTGATCTGGGTTGAGCCTCTTAGTGCTATTGTGATGCAAACCATAGTCAGAAGCATCTTCACTGTTGGAAACTGGAAATTCTTTTGAGAGAAAATAATTCATTTACAGCAATTATGAATAGTATTTCACCTACCTGAAGCAGCAATTCACCTACCACCTGTGTAGCCTGTGTTTCTGCCATGAATCCAGTAAGTAGATATCAAAAATTGATTATAACTTTTGCTGAAATTCTCAATGCTAATGCACTTTTTATGCAAAACAGTCACTAGATTTTTTTTTTCTAAATCTTCTTCCCTTATGCAGTGAGTGCTAATGGAAATACATTCTATACTGAAAACTTTTTCCATTTGATTTTAAAACCAACTTCTATAACACAGATCTCTTAAATGGAAATGTAAACACAAACTGTTTATGATATACTATAAAATATTTTTATGCTGCAACACTTTAATGTTACAGTACCGTATGTACTGCACTGATTATTTTCTATTAAAACACATTTTAAAAAGCCTGTTTTAAAACAAGTCCTAGTTCATATTTTACACAATTTTAGCTAAGTTTCTAAACAAAACCTCATATGAAAAACCTTTTCAGATATATCTTGTAGGTTAACTGAATAGTGATTTCCCATTTTCAGTGGAAAAAGTGGGAAGATGATAAGTTAGTTTTGAAGGCAGTCACTTTAAACCACACTCACTTTCAGGTAGGTAAAAGTATTCTCAAACTAAGTTATATTGAACTGCGTCTGCAATCTTCCTACTCTTGGGTTAGAAGACTTCATTACTTTTGCCCTTTCAGTGAGACAGGGCATATATTTACACAAATCCACATACTAAATGTCAACACAGTGAAAATAACTCCATTAAGTAACAACCCAAGTTCTTCAGTGACCCCTCAAGAAATACTGGCTGGGAAGAGGATGTGTTCTCTCAGGATAAAATGAGTAACAGTCTTACTTTCCCAGACAAGTGCTCCCCAAAGCATTTCTGTGCCTTACACCCTCAGCTGCTCCCCTTTGGACAACAGGAACTCTGTAGGCATGGCCCCATGCTACTTCTCTTTAATCCCTGCTCCTTAAGGATGCTCCCATCCTTTACTCCATCACGGTACTTGAGTTTGCAGCCAGGTGGTCATGCCTGGGTCCTCCCTGAATCCCTCAGGGTTTATGGTTTTTTTTTTCTTTTTTTCCAGTTTTCCCTGCACAACCAAACAAATCTGTGAGTCTCTCTCAGCAATATACAAAGTGACAACTTGAAATACTTATTTAATTTTGAGTTCTGGGAGAAGGTACACTAGGAGTCATTGTGTGATTTAAATGGGAAAAGACATGCTCTATTTCCTCTGCTCATTAACTTTGGAATGGACTCCTTACAGTCTGGGAAGGATCAGTTCTGTTAAAGGCTAAATATTACCATTGACCTAATTTAAGTATCACTGTTCTTTAACACATTTGAGTTTTTATGTTTCCAGCACAGCAAATACTTTGGTAATACTCACTGGTGGTGAAAGATTGAGATCTGTAAAGTGGTGTACTGCAAACACACAGGGATAATGTGGCCAAAAGAATTGATGTCCTGACTTGCTTTATTTTCATTGCCCAAAGTTCCTGCTGCCTTACAGGGAAGATAGTAATGCAAGAGCTGCATTTTATAGAAACCTAATGCAGAATTTTCCAGACTTTTGCATCGCATCAGGTAGAGATATGTTTTAAAATTCTTAAAGTGACTTTAGCTGGAGTCCTACAACATGTGAAGTTCTTATTTCCTGTTGTAAAAAGATGTGAAATTGAAGTGCTTAGAGAGTTGCATTTAAGAACCTAGTATTTTCTTATAGCCATCTTGTTGCAAGAGCAATAACAGTCTTGGAGCAAATTAGACATTGTTCTGGTTCAGGCTGTACATGATAGGCTGTTCATTTTACCCTGGCCCATGTTAACTTTTTTAAATATCTATTAAAACTCCAGGAAAAAAAAAAAAAAAAAAAAAAAAAAAAAAAAAAAAAGAGAGAGAAGAAAAAGAAAATAACCTCAACGCATGAGTAGCTTGCATAATGTTATTAGCATGCATCTGTCGTCCTTAAGGTATAAAGTACGTGTATACTTTTTAAATGCATGATATTTAGCAAGGCCACATATTGAAAAAGGACTCCAACTTCAGTGCTGGGTATTTGCTCAAGATTCTTCTCCACAAATAAAAGGACAAATTTTTAAATATGGCTTTTGTTTCAATGTAACTTTACAATAGATAAACATTTAATAACAGTCAGCCATGACATTTACAAAGAGGAAAATATTTGAACACAGACACTCAGGAAATTCTCAGAATTCTCAAGAGCAAATCTAAACCATTGCATTTTATTGTCCACAGCTGAGCTCTATGGATAGTCACTAAGAAAAGATGCCTTGTTTGCTGTAAAGCAGCTTTTTGAATGTGTCCATTTTTCCCGGCAATTTTACCCAAACTAAATTTGGTTCATGCTTTGAATTTTGGTCTTCTTTTTTGAATTGTTGCATAAAATCTTAGGGAAACAAGGTCATGGCTAAGTTTTGGTGCTGAAAAAAAAGTTGATATTTTTTAAATTCAGTCTGAAACCTTTGAATTTTGGTTGTAAAAATGTCACCTAGACATGGGACTTGAGGAAGGTAAAATGGTTTATAGTGTCCCTTTATTCTCACTGCCTGGAACAGCTGGGCAAAGAGAGAGAAAATGGCTTTTCCCCAGTACTTGTCAAATAATTGATGTGCAAATTATCCCTCCAAGGGGCAAAGTACACAATTACAGTATGTTCACAAACCAAGAATAAAGTTGCAGCCCTGTGAGCAAAATTCAGAGAAATGGATTACAAGCTTATGGGACTGAAATTTTACTAATAAAAGTGTAATTAATGATTTTTAATAATATTCTACTTGGACTGTCAGATCAGGATTAATTAAATGCAGCCTGTATTATATAATTATCAAACCAGAACAAGCTATATATGCATAAGTCTAAAAAATTCATAAAAGTAATACTTTGAATGAGCATGTGCCCAGTATTTCCAGGTGTCTTTTCTTCTAGGTAGTCTGATTCAACAGCCTTCATAGGATAAAACAAAATAGGAGGAAGTTCTTGCAACAAATATAGCTTGAAAAAGTGAAATCTCTATTTTTTCAGTATCATGTAGAAGTTACTCAACACGTGTTTAATCTTTGATAATAAATAACCAATTCCTTAAACCTGTAACTGCTTGGTTGAATCAATTTAACAAAACAGGTTACAGTACAGAAAATCTAGTAATTTGATTGTTTTCTATTGCACAGTAAAGAAACAGAGCACAACCTAACAAAATATTTAAGTATTTATATACTAAAACATATTTCAGTAGCATCTGGTTAAAAGTTAATGTTTTAGGTGATTTATCATTATCAGTATTAAATGTATTACCCCAACCTAAATAATGAATTTCATTTTACTTGTGCTTAATAACAAACATGAATCAGAAAATGTCTCCTGAATTTTATTCAAATTCTGTTGTAGCTCATTTTTAATTAAGAACAATGAAGTACTTACAAAATACAGAATGGTATAATCACTGGAAACATAAAGAGCTCAAAGCTACCTGTTCTATATTGTTAGCATAAATGGAAAATAAGATTGGATCAAGATAAGAGTTTTGCAAGACTGCCTTGGTTATATTCTCAACAAAATCTTGCTCCCCTCTGATTGGACATGCAGTTTATTCTAAATAAGGTTCTAATCTTGAAGTCTTCACCTAGACAATGAACGCATGAGCTTCATGCGGCCTCAGGCCTACATGCTTGTGGCTGGTAGGACTTGATGCAATTAAAGCACCTTAATGAAATGAGAGTCTTAAGGACATAGCATGAAACAGCAGCACTTCAGACATAGCTGGCAGAATCCCCCACTATATCTTTTCTGATCTGTATACGGTAGAAATTACATGGTCTACAGAAACTGAGTGATCAAACAGCATCACTGGAACTCTTCAGTAAAAATTACATAATGTGCTTTTCAATTTAGCTCTGCTCAGGAAAATTGCAACCCTATTTTTAGGGTACAGCTGAGAGCATGTTTTGTAAAATGCATAATCTGTGGAAATTTCTTTCAGAGTGAAAGCAAATATTTTGAGCAGGTTTTCAATGCTATTGCAGTTTCATTTTCTTGGGTGTTGAAATAGTCTTCAGGGCTGACAACTGTGCTTTGGAATGGAATTTACTTTGAACGACTTTCCTGAAAAGTGCGTGTGTATGTATATATATGTGTGCATATATAAAAATCATATATATATGTGTGCATATTCTAATTCTGAAGTGCAAAGTATAGAGAACAGTGATTATATGAAAAGACTTATCAAATGTCTGTGGGGCAGGTTGGGTTGGTTTTTTTTTTCCCAGTAAAATTTCAGAACATTTTAGTGTACTTATAAAGTAATCCAAAGCTTTATTTTTCACAGCCACTGCAGCATTGACTTTGGCAGAGGAGAAGAGATGAAGTGTTTGTCACCTGCAGCAGTATTTTTACTTTGGAAAAAACAGCATTTAGTACTGGTCAAGCTGGTCCTGTTAGATCTGTAGCTAAAGAACTGCAAAGACTTCCAGTACTTATTGCTGGAGCTCTTTGCAAGATGGACTTGTCTTTTCCTTGTGACTTTCTAATTTTCATGTGTGACTTCTTCACTGAAAGTGTGTGACATTTCAAACATTAGGAATGGAAAAGTGAAGCTGTAATATATACTCTTTCTATGTATGTACTTTTATATATATATATATATATATAAACACACTATCTATATAATTTAAACTGTGTATTTTTTTACCAAAGCCATTTTGTAAAGCCTTAAATGTTGGAAATGTAAGGAATTTAAAAGATATTTGTGAGGACTAGAAAGTACTGTTGGGAAGAGTATTGCTTGATGGTTCATTAATTCATTTTTCTCAATATAATGTTACTGGTGGTCTTTTATTTCTGCATTTCTGTATTTAAGCATAAATGTCCTTGTGTATTTATGGAATTTCAGGTCCTCAGTTAGAGATTCTGTGTAATCTGAACTGTATGCATGCATTGTTAACAGAACCATAGTGCTTTCTGCTGCTGGATCATTAGTAGGTGACAATATTTGGACACTTCACCACTAAAGTAAGACCAATGCAAAATGAATCAATCCTATAAAGGCAAAAGTAGTGGGTTTATTTTCATTTGTGCTTTGTTTTTTCTTATTTCCATGTCTTGAAAGTGAGAAATGACTCCTCCTATTTTTCTCTAAAATCTTGTAATTTACACGATTTCTCGATTTTCTGTAAATAATTGGTTTGGTTTTGGAGCTAGATGATTGTACCCTCGCAGCTTTTAGGGAATATCTATAAAGTTATTTTGCAGAAATCTTCATTTAGAATTTTCAGCGACCACTGCAGATGTATAAATGTGCAAGAACTCAATAGTGGCATTTCCCAAGAAAGAGAGTATGTCACTGTAATCATAGAATCATAGAATAGGGTTGGAAAGGACATTAAGATCATAAAGTTCCAACCCCCTTGCCATGGCCAGGGACACCTCCCAGTAAACCATGCCACCCAAGGCTCTGTCCAACCCTGCCTCGAACACCACCAGTGATGGAGCATTCACAACTTCCCTGGGCAACCCAGTCCAGTGCCTCACCACCCTTGCAGTAAATGATTTCTTCCTCATATCCAATCTAAACTTCCCCTGTTTAAGTTTGAACCCTTTACTCCTTGTCCTCTCACTACAGTCC
>JAOEHY010028034.1:0-33081 GCA_025447955.1 Psilopsiagon aurifrons | reverse complement strand
CTGTCAAACGCTTTGCACAAGTCCAGGTAGATGACATCAACTGCTCTACCCCTGTCCATCAGTTCTGTAGCCCCATCTTAGAAGGCCCCCGGATTGGTCAGGCAGGATTTCCCCTTAGTGAAGCCATGCTGGCTGTCACCAAGCATGTTGTTTCTCATGTGCCTCAGCATGCCTTCCAGGAGAATCCACTCCAAGATTTTGCATGAAGCAATACACTTCGGAATACCTGTTCTGCATAAAGCTTTTAGAAAGAGTCTATTGGCTTCAAAACTTCTGGAAAGCGGACTGTTTGGTGTCACCTGTATTTTCCAGGCCCACACGTGCCACAAGTTTAAAAACAAAATAATTTCAGTTGTGATTTACATTATGTTGCCTATGTTTCAGCTGCACAGTTTCAGCATTTGCAGACTTCTGAAAGCCCATCTCACAGCTTCAACATCTTACCCTTCCCAAGCGTAGGCTGAAAAAAATGTCACTTTTCTCCACTATTAAATCAAAAGCTGGCTACACCCATGTGTCAGCTGTTTGCCACCCTCTGTTCCCTCCCTTTAAGCAGATGATCAGAGATAATGACCTATATCCTTGAAGAATTTGTTTTATTTAGCATTACAGAGAAGGAGGGTTTACGGCAACAAGCAACCTCAGAATATAACTATTCCCACCCTATCTTGTTACAATCAGAGAGATCAGCTTGCACCTTCACTTGTGGGAACACAGCAGAACCAGCCAGCTCAACAATCTGAATGTCCAAACCTTATCTAGGCACTCTCCTGCTTTGTCTCTATCCTAAACGTACTGGTTATAGTGCCTTCCAAGTAAGACCTTCTGTGCATTCTTTGCCTTCAAGTAGGAACAACAAGCTATTCAGCCTTGCTTTAGCCATGTCAGTGCTGCTTCAGAGACGTTTAGGTGAGGTGGCCACTCAGCATATGTGGTAGCAAGACACTGACAGAGGAAATGAATAACAAAAGGAAGCATTTGAAAGTAACAGAGCTCTTATGGCCACTAGTTTTGCCGTACTGCACCAGTTGACACTGTTGGTGTTAAACACCAACTGCAAGCTCTGCACAAGGACCTGGGACTGGTACACACCCTGCATCAAGCCTTGCCTCATGATGACACAGGCAGGGAAATGAGAAAAATAGGGCCCTGACCCCTTCCTGTGATTAGATCATTATAATGGGTGAATATTTTCCTAGATAGAGAGCCAAGAAAAAGAACTCCTCGTGTCTGAAATGGAGTTTGAACAAGACTCAGAAGGATTATCCCTCATAGTTCTTTGTGATGTCCTTTTGCCAAATGAATGCCTTTTCCCCCAAGATACCTAGGAAATTAAATGGGAATAGGTAATAGCTAAAGATGAAGAAGAGGATCTCACAGAATAAATTTTACATTGAGTAGGAAGAACAGCGTAAGAACTGCAGCTTGACTTTAGTCTATATTCACATAATTCACCAGTAAATATACAGAATGAATTTAGTAACAGGTACCAAGGGTTAATTCCCAGAGGACATTACAGCTCTACAGCGTTCACTCTAAATATTTACTGAGGAGCAGAGAAAACTGAGTGGTTGAGTTCCAGAAACTGGCTTGCTCAGATCTCTTTAATAAGAGCTTGTCTCTGCTCAGAAAAATGATTGAGATTTTTTTTTAATTGAAATCAGTGTTCTCATGCTATAGCAAACAATGATTAATCATTCCCTATTCATTTTCTCTGCATTATTAATGATTTTATGACCACTGCTCTATCCTCTCCCTTGGTGTTTCAGTCTCACCCTGCACTTTCTCAGGGTTTGGGGGCCTTTGTATTGGAAAAAAATGGTTCATAAGGTTGCCTTTGAGGAACAAGTCTTAACTTAAATCTCACCTAATATCCAAGAATGTTCTCTGGTATTTGACCTCTTGGTGGCTGAAACAAATGTTCTTCTGACACAGTAACCTTGGTGTTTCAAAGTTGTGACCAGTATCCGCAGAGTTTTCAAAGAGGTTCAGCCTCCCTAAATGTGCTCTGGGCAGTTGCTTACACATTTGATTGCTTTGTAATTATGCTTGTAAAACCTACAATGGAATTACACATGGAGGGGGGGGAATTTAAAAGAAAGTCACATTTCAGAATAGGAGGGGATTTATGGGAGCTGCAAGACAAAGGAAAACCTTTCTTTCTTTCCGTCTTTGCTCTTTTCCTTCTTTCTTCGTTGTTGCCTTTGGAAGGCAGCCACCAAAGTTTCCTTGTCAGTAATACAGGGATTTGCAAATAGAACAAAGAGCTTCCTCATGCTAAGGCACATTATATAACCCCAGTGCAGCCATGGTGTGTCTTTGCAGGCAGTTCCCTTGAACTTTGCATCTCGCTCCTCCTGAGAACGGTCCTGTATGCCAGCTCGAACAGATGTGGTTTCCTTTAGGAAAGGTTTTCTGCTAGGGTCATCATGACTTCCCTTTCAGAGCTTTCCAGCCTCATGTGCTCTTTGCTCAAGGGATTACTGCGGTGATCACTAACTCTGTGTGCTACTGTTAAGCTTCTCCTCACCTGCCGGCTGAGCTGAATAAGCACTGAAATCTTTTCCACAGAAAGATCTGACATTTCATGTTTTCCTGAATCAAACCGGAAAGTTGCAATTTCCTTTGAACCCAAATTCTGAGAAACGTAATTTCAGGAAGAGCAGCCTTTTGTTTGGGTGTTACCTACAGTTTTTTTATAGGAGAATTAAGCTAGCATTAAATTCATCAAGTTCCAAGTGAACTCAAATACACCCAGGCAGCACCCACTATTCCCAAAGACACCTTGGGAGCTGTGGACTCTGCCAAAGATTTTCTACCAGAGGGATGTGAGGAAACATGTTCCAATGTGATGCTGACCAAGATGTGGTTGTCTCATCCAACGTACTTACTCTATTATTGTTGCTGCTGTGATTTCACCAGTGCACTTACATATTTCAAGCTTGCAAGCACTTAAATTCTTGTTTTACATCCTCACTGAAAGCAAAGGCTCTTATTATATCTCACTAAGGATAGCGACAATAGATTGTAGAAGCCTGGCATGGTATTCCCAACATGCTGAGTGCATATCCAATGACAATAATATAAAACAATGAAGCTTTAAGTTGTTTTAACTAAATCAGGCCACAAGGCAATGCAGACCCTCGTACTTAAGTATCAGTAGAGCTGTCTTTTTAGTTCTGGGTGGTTAGAAGGGTTTTAAATGAATGAGAATAAGACATTCTATAGCTGATAAAGAGTATCAAATCCAGAAGTTCACACTGAATGAACTAAGTTGTAAGCAGCTCTGGAACGGCAACAACATAGCAGGAAAAGCAGACCTACCCTGTGAACAAATGAGAAAAACAAACCAAAGAAAACAATGGAGGAAAAGCTGGCTGCTACCTGGCCTTCATGGATAAAAAAGGTTTAAAATAAAAGGGGGAGGAGGGGAAGAGAGAGGAAAGAAACAGAAGCATACATCAAGACCAAAATCTCATCAGACTCATAATGAGTGTAACTCCCACATTGCAACAGTTTGCAAGTCTAATAGGCACAAAGCTATTCCTTCACCCCAAAACCAAACACAAAAGTCATGTAAACCCATCATGCCAATTCTGTGGCTGCTTTCCAGAGCAGAATCCCTTTAAATGTCAATGTTTCTTTTGTTCTGCACACCCGTTATAATGAGTCTATCATCTGTTTGGTAAAAGATCCAATGAAATATGTAATAAGGTTATCTCACCATCTCTCTCTATTGTAAAGCCATATCTCCTCTTCCACTCATTAATTATTGTCTTCCATTTCCTGTGTCAGATCTAAATCAGAAAATAGGGACTCAGGACTTACAAGCTGAATAACTTACCATGTATCAGCTGAGCTGTGGTAATTCTCCATGTGTTCCCTCTTAGCCTGTAATAAACAAAACCAGTTTGACTTTGAGGTGCATAGGCCTGCAGTATGTGTAATTAAGCTTAACCGTCTTTTATTGTCAGCTAAGCTGACAGTGATAATTACCATGTTATCAGTTGATGTTCAGTTTTCATATTTCAAGAGTTTGCCTTAAAATCTTGGGAGCAGAGCTCTACCACTATAACTATCTGGAAAGCTACAATGATTTATGTGCTGTCAAAGTATACTAAAAAAAAGAGGAAAAAAAAAGAAGGCACACACACTCAAAAAAGCACAATTACATTTTTATCAACCAATGCCCCTTGGTTTGCAGTTTTTCAAGCATGAACAGCTCAAACTTTGGATCAAGAAGTGAAGCAATCTGTTTCTGAAGTGCAAACAGGGAGAAGTTATATGAGTCTTCTAGCAATTTCAGGCAAATACATCATAGAAGCAGCATGCTTAGCCTTTTTACTGTGCATCTGTCTGAGGTTTCCATATGATTTCCCTGATATGTAGTAAGAGTCAAAACTCTAATCTGTTTTAACTCTTTTTTATTGTCTCTGCAGCACTAACTTTGAAAAATGGTCTTGTCCCCAAAGAACTGCACACAGTCCACGTAGGGAAGCTATTAAAATAAATGCATTACATAAAAATATCACAGAGGAACCCAGCTCTGAGGGTTTGGGAGCTACAACATACAGATATAAAACAGAACAGCTAAGGTAAGAGTGGAGGTAATACTCCAGGAGAGAAGAAGGGAAGTCCCTTGTCTGGCAGTTGTTGCACATGATCTCTGAAATCAACAGTTCATATTCTTCTTTCTCAGGACAGCTGCATTTTAATAAATTACTCTTCCCATGTTAATGTCCTTCTGTCTTCCTACTCAATGTCCTCAGTGCACACTGAGATGATTCATAAGGTTTATTTTTTCACTGTATTTGAGTGCTTTCTAGAGACCTTACTTGTACTGCTCTGTCTGCAAGATGGTTGATTTACAGAGATTAAGACACAGTCAAGCATTGCATTGGCTGCCCTACCTGAATGTTATATTTCCTACTCACTGTGTTCCTGTCTCTGCCCATGCCATGGTCTGATTTTAGATAATCTGTATGTTATTCAAAGAACAGAGCATATTTTCTGCCTCTTGGAAAAGCTTCTGAGATCCTCCTGAGTAAAAATGTGCTTTTTCACCTGTCTTCCTTGCAAAGCAGTGATACCTGTCTAAACACTGATTGGGGAAATTCAGGCAAGGAATAATGTGCAAATAAGAATATGATTCAGTGGTGGGGGAAAACAGACAAATACCAGGTGCCTCAAAAGGCTGAACCACAGACAGTGAAAAGATCTAAGAATGCAGGAGACAGTGGAGGAGCTCAGCTTGGCGTTTGTTTATCCCAGCAGGATATGCAAATTCCACCCTCATGACATCACTGCATCATCTCACCTCATCAGTGCCTCATGATACAGCTCCTCTTTGTAGCCCTGTCAACATCATTGTGCGATCTTGTCTTGGCCATGCAAGATGAGGAGAAAGGCTGTCCATAACGGTAGGAAGCTGTGACCAACCTCTGCAGAGGTCCCCAAAGGGATTAAAATACTCATGGCCATTGCATGAACACTCTCCCCAGGAAATATCATGAGCTTAGAAAATTTTTCTGTAAAGTGACAGCACTGTGCTATGGAGGAGCTCCCACAGCAGATGGAAGAGTAACTAATATTGTGGGTTGAAATGAAGGACTGAGGAGCACTTAGTTCCTGGAGCTCCACAAGAAGCTGCAAAGTACTTTTTCCCTGTAAACAACGGGTACTGCAGAGTCTGCTTGCTGTTCTCTTCTAGCATCCTGTAGCAGAGAGAAAACTTCTTAAAGCATCACACTTTAGCATGCAGTACTAACCTCTGCTCCCCCAAGCAAACAAAAGCTGTTTCCTATTTTGGCAAAAAACAAATGGAAAGAATCTAAAGTATTCATACAGGGGTCAATTTACAAGAGGCAATGTAAAGATCAGCTTTATGTTAGAAGAAACACAGCCACACAAAGATTAAAATACTGGGCCACTACCCCAGAGTCTGAACTTTAAACAGTCCTTGAGGCTTGAAACAGAACAATAAAAATGTACCATGCTGCACGTAAGTGGGTAATTCCATACAACAGGGCCAGAAGGAAGAGCTCTTCCTGGAAAACCAGGTCCAGAGGCCAGGAGGCTCTTTACATATTTGTGCATACTAGAATCTTTGTTGGGGGATTTAGGTCACAAGAGCGTAGGAAAGGCAGCGCTGAATCACCTGGCTCTTGCACGTGTTGAGTACACATTGTGCAAAGGTTTCTGAACTCAGCCTCAAGACACACCCTTTGTTTGTTACTTTCTCTTAGGGCTTTTTCGCAACCCCATCCACTGCCAACATAAACAAGGTTGCACCATCTTCCTCCAATCTGTCTTGCTCTGCTCTAAATGTCACCCAGCAACACAGCATTGTTCACTTGCTTAATTAGGCAAAATACCTGCCATTGCAACCCTGTATCTTGACACCCTTCAGGAGAAAGTTTCTTGGGAATGGTAAGTGACAGAAGCTACAAGCTGATCTTAGTCACGTTGATACCAGATACCAAGAGTTCTGTGCAGCTAGGACTCAGCTTTGCTGAGCAGCCATCAAGCACCTGTAGAGCACAAGGGAAGGTTAGGAAGGGTAATTATCAGGGATCAAAATGTCTAGGAGGAGTTGTTTCTGCAATTGTGGTGCTTTTATATGCACCTTCTGCAGTGTGTAGCCTGTGCACGGGAGAGAAGATGCTGCCATTTGGATGGCTTTTATCAGTTCAGGTGGAACCAATTGTGGGACCTTATTCCACTCCTAATTATTGGGATATCTAGAGTAGATCCTTCTCACTACAAGGACACCAGAATAAACACCCTGTGAGCACTGTCTGTAAGCAGGTAGGATACATGGCTCTAAAATCTCAATCTTAACTCCCAAATCCCACTGAAAAGAGGATATCTAGCAAGCCCAGGAAAACGGAGGACTGCATGGCACCCACACACAGCCATTACAGCTGAGATTATCATGGCTGTGCCAGGACTCCCCATGTATGTTGTGTAAGATACGTTTGTATCTGTCCGTGTTTTTGGCATGGCCTCCTGCTTGCTCAGATAGAGCTGCTCTGTGTGTAGGATGAGACAACATCCTGTTATGCTCGTACCTGATGGGCACACTCAATGCGCTGCACTGTCATTAGCCACCTGAGCCTCTGCCCAGCCTGGCATGCCAGAAGCCAGGTTGTGGGCGGTGGTGCTCACTGGCTGGAGGCAGTTTCTTTATCAGCAACCTTGATCACGGGATTTTCTATTTCATTCTCTAGCTTCCTTCAGTCTTGGATTTGCATAAGATCCTGGGTTACAACTAATCTGATCCCAGGATGGGAACATTGCACCAGGCCCAGCAAATGTTCTGTCCCAAACTGTCTTTTGCCTGTGTGTGTTGGCACTGGAAACAGAACTGTGTAGGGAGAAACAGTGGCTCGAGTTTTCCTTAGTAATAGGAGGTGCCTTGCTTTGTATCTCATCTAAACTGAAGTGCTATGTGCAGGATTGCGGCGGCAACTCCCAATCAAGTCCCTATTTGTTTACAGCCCTTGTTGCCACAGTAGCCAGGTGCTTTCCATGTTCACTCCAGATTGCTGAAATCAGAAGCATGTCCAGCCTCCAGGGCTTGCCAGCAGCTATTGACTAATAAGAGTACATTGTCATTGGTGACAGAAGGTAGCATCTTGCTTTGTCTATTCCTTCCCCAGCATAGGAAGCAGTGAAGAAACAGACATATCTCACTGCATAGGTAAGACTATGCATTCAATTCTCTCTCTGACTTGATTGCATGCTGGTGGATGCCCTGTTTGTAAAAAAGTATGTGGTTATTCAATTCGAGAAGTTACAGGTACCAGGTTGCAATAGTGGTCCTGACACCTTCTGAGGTGTTCACTAGGCATGTGTGTCTGAAAGGCTTTTCTAGATCCCACTGTATTAAATATGTGTACATGCTTGGGGAAGTGGGGCTGATCATCCAGGCAGGGTTCAAAACTGCTCTTAAGATTTTCACTGGTAAAATGACAAGCAAAGTCAAGGTTTAACTGCGCCATGTCTCTAATACAGCAGCTGCTATCTCTCCTGTTCACCTTTCCATCTGTATGGGCAAGAAGACAAGCCCAAGCTCTTTCCTTGTTAAGTGGCAGATACATACACTTACTTCCATAAAAATTTGGCATCCTGACCTGGATCTGGTTTTGTGAAATACAGACACAGGCATGTACTGTTGCAGAACATAACACGAACATGAGGTTGTGGATGACACTGGGCTGCAAGCTGTCTCATGGAACTAAATCCCTCAAGTCAATGTTGATCTAATGTAATACATTAATTATTAAAAGACAGACTTCCTGCTAAAAAGAGCATGTTCCACTTGCCAACAAGGTGCAACTTTAATCTATCTCTGTCATTGCAGTATTGGTTGCCCAGCAAGCCAAGTACTAACAAATTCAGAAAATGAAGACAGAAAAATGACCAGTGGAATAGTGCTGATTGGGTCAGTGGTGTTTTACATGCGAGAAAATCACCCACCCACTCCCATGAACCGTCCTCCAGCTCACAGCTGGTCTGAATGGGCATGTGCTTGGCAGTTCAATCACTGTTGTTCCATTGGCTGGAAATGTCTTTATTTCAAGAATTGTAGTATACACAGGCTCAGCCAAAATTTCACATCAGGAAACAAAATGTGCAATTGTCATGATAGGCATAAACTCCAGTGCTTTGTTTTGTATCAGCAGTGCTCAAAAGCCAAGAGTTCCTGTGCAGGGCATCCAAAAAGTAAATACCCTGTACTTTGCCCAGTTAGAGCAACAGTGGCTCTGCCTCATACCAGACTATCGATTCCCCAACACCATATTTATAGGAATGATAGGAAAAGAGAAAAAAGTCTGGAGGTTGGGATTTACTTTGTTTTTTTTTTTTTTTTTTTGCTTGTTTAACTTCATCTTTGACTCTTAACACCAGAAATTTTGCAATTGTGGTAGGAACTTTCCCACCTTACTACCTAGCGTCGCTTTCTGTACATGCTTTCAGTAGGGATTTTTCTTGAGAAGTTTCCTGTTTTGTTTGGAGATGTTTTTGACCTGATGATGATTTTGGGTCATGCCAAACCTCCATGTGAACATCTCAGTTACCCAGCTGCAGCCCCACCTTCCTCTGAGGAAACACCGAGAGCATTCCTCCCCCTAACAGAGAAAGAAAGCAAGCTCTTTGCCCAGAACAACAGGGGAGCTTGGCTTTGCCAGTAGCAAATACCTATTCATATAATCACCCAAAGGAGAAGACATGTTGGTGACAAGTCTTTTCCTTTAATTTGTTCTTTCCATTGGGAAGGGCATTGTTTCCTACCCAAATTCTGATTTCAGGGTAGGTTTTTTTTTTTTTTTTTTTAGCTTTTTCTTTTATGAAAAGGCATCACCATGTAAAGGCATTAAACTGCTACTCAGCCCAGATGATGGTGGGAGGATGGCATTTGCTTTTCCTTCTTCTGCAAAGCTAGTTCATGAAGTTGTATCCTAAGTTGTTGGCAATACATCACGCTTGGCTTTGTGACGTTGTGTATACTGTGTTGGTTCAGTGTAGCCAGCCTGCCCCATACCACACAGTCTTTCATCACTGAGCAAATGAAGTAAATTAAGAAAAGAGTTTGACAGTTTGGCAGCTGTAGTGAAACGATTGTATATGATGATACATAAATAAACTTCAAGAATATTTATAAGTGTTTTCCCTCTGAGAATCAGGCTAACAGTAATCTAACTTTTCTAAACTCCATTTGTAAAGTCATCTACGCTTAGGCAAAGTGAGTCAAAAAGATTTTTCTGTTGGCATAAACATGAGACAAAGGCAAGAGTCCCAACCCTCATTCCTTACTTCAGACTCCTAGATGCCAACCTTCCTTCTCTCTGAGGACAAAAAGAGAAGTTGGCTCTAGAAATTATAGTCAGTGTTTACATTTTATTGAACCACTAGATATTGCTGCTGGCCACAACATGACAACAGTGAAGCAAAGAGATCCTTTCATTTGCTTGTGCTTGGCAGAAAGTGTCGTTCTTTAGTTACTCAGCTGAAGTTGACAAGTTGCCCAGTATTTTTATTATCAGGTTGTCAGCTCAATCTCACTACTGCCCTCTTAATTTATTATTTTGCATTTCAAAATCACAGGTGTGACTCATTGCACAGCCAGAGGTTATAATGAAGTATCCCACTCATCTTTTAGCTCACCCTTTGTTCAAGACAATACAGATTGCAGAAGGTTTCTGAGGAGGTAAGAGGATTGCAAAAGAGCTGAAGACTGCTCTTTTATCTAACCGATGTGTGGGCAGTGAAACTACCTGATATGAAACCAGTTGAGTGCAAAGGTGGGCATGGAGGTTCGTTTGTCATTATGGTGAGGGCTGAAACTCAGAGGATGATAGAGCGGCTGTAATTGAAGACAGGCACCCAAACTAAAATCACCTCACCCTAAGGATGAGGCCAAAGAAGGAATCCTGGGATAACATACTTCTCTCAAGATTTTTTTCTACGCTTTCGTTTCCCAAAAGGACAGACGATAAAAACCAAGCAGACAGTTCATTTTTGATTAAAAAGTCTTATTGTCTGCATCATATGGTTTAAACAAAGTGACTCTAAGTGCATACTTTGAGGTATTTGTTCTGCCAGCACTGTGCAAATAAGAATCTTGTTGCATTGAAGTTTTTTTAAAAAAATATAAGCGTATGTTTCTTAGCATAAAATGATGCATGTTTCTCCTAGGAGCATCTGAGGCAGGTTGCTGGGGTAAAGGAAGATGGACCACAGTTCTGTGGTAAAGAGTGTCTTGCTGCTGGCTACAAAAATGTCATGGAAATCATTGGATAAAATCAGGATTTGTCTACATGGAAAATAGATGAGGATGCTTTCTGTTATCAACAGCTCATGCTGAGTAGAGGAAGAGACCCTTTTATCCCAGAAGAAGGGTGTCCAAATCCAGAGCTAATCTGAACCACTTTGCTCTCTTCATTGGCTTCTATGTGCAGCTAGCCCCACAGTAGAGATGCTGAGTTTATGCTATAAGAAAGGAAACCACATAAACTTAAGAAGGTATAAACACAATTTGTTCCTTACAGGAGGAGCTTCCAAAGTAACCCTACAGAGTGCCCTGCACCTCTTCCCTTCCCAGGGTAAAAGATGCATGTCCTTTTACCAGCCCAAGTACCCTGGAGCAGTGACAGGCAGGGGCAGAGCTACTGGGGCACTCGGGTTTTTTTAAGCTGCAACATGGAGCTGTGGCAATGCTAAAAGTGTACCTAGTCCTCTCAGTCTCACTGCAGGGCGGGTGGGAATTGTGGCTTAAAGACTGTCCAGTGGCAACAGAGAAAACTACACCAAGAGCTCTTAATCAGTTCTGCCATATCCAATTTCTGTCACGTGTAGAATAATAGCTATCCAGCAAGCTGGGACATGCCTTACCAGCATCAATAGAGTTGTGCTTCAGAGCATCCCTCGAGGTAGCAGAGAATTATTCCCATTTTATAAATGAGGTAACTTAGGCACAGGGATTAAAGCCAAAATATTCCAGCCTGGCTGCCTACTGCTAGCTACCTACACCCATTTTTACGCAACTCATGGCCTGTTTTTCAGAAGGGCAGGGCAATGAAAATTTTGGCCTGAGGGATTTGTTCATACACAGTTTACTGGTAACAACGCCCAAGATGGAAGCCTGGTCTCTGCTACCTGTCTTACGCCTTAACCTCTAAAAACATCCTTTCTGCCACTAGCCAACAGTTGTGAAACATTCTTGTGTATCCCCATTCACCATGCAGGAGCTTGGAACGGGCAATACAGACTGGCTGCCTATGTGCTATCAGCTAGATACTTTTAAAGAGCAACAGCAGGAGTAAAACTGATGCAATTTCATTGCTTCCTTTGCAGCTTTTCAGATCCCAGGCAACTTTGCTTGACTTGCAGTGCTTTGCTAAACCATTGAGTCTGGTGTGCAAACCTCTGTTCTGCTTTGCACTTGGCCTCCTCACCCACTCCTGTCCCCACATATCCTGCTCAGGGAACCTCAACTGGCAGAGGACAGGTCCAGAGCAGACCCAGTAACAGAACAGTAGAAGGGAGAAAACCAGCCACATGGATATCTGAACTGCTCAAAAGCACAAGCACTAACAGAAGTCAGTTAATCCCAGCCCCCATTCACCTCTCTCCTGCACTCTTCCTGGCCTTTAACTGAGCTTCAAAATGTGCTCTGGTTTATTGGAAATTCTTGAGAAGCAAACAAATGTATAAAAAACTTTCCTCCCATACCAGCAACTAGAAAAACCCAGGAGGCAGAGCACTTTCTGACTGGCTATAATCTAGCTTTGCAAGTGTCCATGCTGAAATCATCCCTGCTAGGGGTTACGTGATTCTTGTCTTAGCTCATTAGTGAGTCTTGCTCTCTTGAGACATGCATTTGAAAAATAACACTGGTGGTTGCTTGCTACCTGAGGGAAGGAAGACAAAGGCTCACAGCTGTCTCTGGAACAGTCGCTGGTCAGGTCACCTCAAGCCTGACCTGCAATACCAAGTACATGCTGCAAATCCATTGCTGTCAGCCTCTGTGCCTTCTCTCATCTACCACTGAGACCCAACCACCTCTGACCTCTTCTTTCCTTTCTCTGAGGTTGTGCCCTGCTCATGGGTCTCCTGCTCAGCTGCTCTGTAGTATACCCCACCCAGAAAAAGGACAGGCAAGTGCAGGCAACAACCTTCAGCAAAGGTTAAGGCTGGAAAAGAAGGAAGTGTCAGCTCAATCAGGTCAATTCAGCTAGCCAACTGCTTCTGTAATCCCTCTGGCCCAGGTTCCTGCACTGTTCTGCTTGTGCACTGGATGTTACTGTATGAGCAGCACCCCCTTCACCCTGTCAGTTGGCAGCATTCAAGCCAGGAGAAGGAGAAAAGGGGCAAGGAGGAAGCAGTTCATCATGAGAACCTTGCAAAAGTGCTTTTAACCCTCCCCTTTTCAGTGCTTGTTGGGAATATGGACTTTGAGATATACGTTACTTGCACTGAAGTTCAGAAGCCCAGACTTGGCACCCCCTCATTTCTTCAAAAGAAGGCACAGAGCTGGATCTGAATCGATTCTTGTGCTGCAGCTCCATATTCCCACAAACCCAGAAGTTTTGAGAAGCGGCTTGTGAAGTGGTTCCAGTTCCTTCTGCCCCAGGTCTAAGGTGATTGTTCTGGTATGGAAGCAACTGAGTCTCACCAATCTGTTGGCAAACAGGAGGAAGCCAGGGAACCCATGCCTCCTATTCAATAAAAGTTAGTGCTGCACTTCATAGAGCAGCCAATGTATTATTCCACAGTGAAAACAAACCCTATTCTTCTCTGCCAGATAAACACACTTGATCCTATAAAGAGCAGAATTTCTGACTGTTCAGCAGCAGCCGAACTCACGATGGGGAAAATAACAGGTGTTTGTCAGGCACTCCTTGTTTATTCACAGAGCTTAAAATACTTGTTTAAAAAAAAAAATCCAACAGATTTAATTTTCTATGTTCCTGCATTTAAAAACAAAACCAAAAAAATCCTCTAATCTTGGCTAGTGGTAGTTGAAGACAATTCATCATGAAAGAGGTGTTCTTTCTCTTGTTGTAGCAAAGAAACCTACTTATGAAAGCTCCAGAGGAGCAGAATTGGTGCTGAAACCAATACTTTCCCATTCTTTTAATTGAGATCTTCAGGTAGAAGCTTTCATCATTAAAACCTAAAATTTTATTGTCAAAATGGGACAAGCAGGGATTAAGATCCACCAGCCGGTGCCCATCGTTGTCCATCTCTGTCACTCTGTCTTTTAGAATGCAACAATTGCCTTGAGCTTGCTAATGCCCTTTCCTCTATTTCTGATGGTAGAACAGATGATAAGTGCAACCCCCCAGGGAGGAAACTGTGTGTCAGAGGCACAAACTCTGCTTCAATCCTTTGCTTCTCTGGGAAAGAACTGACAATGGATCCTGACCAATAGACTGCTTTCCAGAGAGGCTGGCTCACACACAGTGGTGGGGAAAGAGAAGAGAGTCTCCACATCTCCATCCACTCTCACAATGGTCTGCTTACAGCACAGATGGGAGACATCCTGAGTCCCTTAGCAGGGTGAGGGGTTACTCAACACCTGATGAAGTGGCGTGACATCTCAGCACACAGGTGCTCTGCAGGTTTGGTCCTAGAAGACTTTGTAGTGGTGTACAGGTCATGTATAAAGTCCCTGCAGGAGCCACTCAAGGGAACATATCATCATTCCTGAAAGCTATGAGCTTCATGAGACAGTCTCTGTGGTGGTCCTCTGTCTTTAGGACTTTCCCTTCCTCTTGGCTATGCCTTCCCTTGAGGCAGGCCCCATGCAAGGTGTTGGGACGTGTCATAGATGCTCAGTAGTTCCCTGGGTACCTGGAGGGTGCCTGGAGCAACAGGAGGGCACCCAGGAGCATCCCAGTGCTCTTCCAACACCCAGTTGCTACTCCAGCAGGGTCATAGGTGGATCTAGCCACAGCTTACCTTCTTGTTGCCAGTGTGGGGCCAAGACCCCCAGTGCAGTCAGCCCAATGTCGGAACAAACACAGCCACATTTTAGTCACATTTTAGTTCCTACAAAGGTGTGGGAGAGGACACACCAACCAAACCTTCTCCCTAGGGGAGCTCATTTATCTCCAAACAGTGGACATGAGAAACAGGCTGGTCTGCGGCTTGTGCAGACAAGGGGCAGAGCAGGGACACGGTTTACAACACTGTGGTTATTATCTGCATTATGGCAGCGTTCCCAGCTGAGGCCAGGCTGTCATGGTACCATCAAGCTTGTCACACAGAGCAGCATCCAGCCTGAGCAAAAAAGACAGATTAAACCCAGAAAGAGGAACAGTGTCACAGGGGAGAAGAACAGTAATTTCCCAGAGGTCAGGCAGCAGAGCAGTGGTCAGCAAGGGGTGAGAGAAGGTGCTCGCTGCCACATGAGGTGCAGCAGCAACATGTCCCACTGCAAAGGGAGTCCTCAAAGAGTGACTGGGATGAGGCTGACCGCAAGTTTCCAGAGGGCATTTCCATGAGTGGAGAGGAGAAGATGAAAGAAGGCCAATTGCAGCACGTGGCAGGGTGAGATGAAAAGGGTTTGGAGGCTGGAGGAGAGGAGAAAAGGGACAGATTATGAAAGCAAAGCTGGTGAACAAGAGCAGCAGCAGCCACCGTGCACAGTGCAGCTTCAGCGCTAAACACAGCAGAAGCACAGCAAAGGCATAGGGTCCAGGAGGACAGCCAACATAATCAAATCAGTCCTGAGCCCAGCTACACTGAAGACATCTAGGCAACAAAAGACTTCATGCTTCTCAAGTGCTGGCCTTTGGAAGCCTGCAGGGTAAGGCAAGGCTTTATACACACAAATGAATTATAACCAAATCCTGTTTAGCTGGTACATTGATCTGAGCAAACAGTAGGGAGACAGGAAGAAATGGCAGGGCCTTAGATGAGAATTCAAAAGGCAAAGCCTGTCCCTTTGTTTTAGTGCCAGTCAGGCACCAAAAACCATGAAACATTTTCTATCGTGGCAAAACGCACACAAACAAGTAGCCTTTTCAAGGCACCCAGTGCCTTTCGGCATCTGCCAGTGAGCTAGTTGTCAGTGCGCCCCTGAAGCAGATGTAGGCACATGAATCTCCTTTGCAGTGCAGGCAACCACCAGCCCTGTGCAGCATTTCATCTCCACTGGATCGATACTGGTGACTCAGCATTTCCTCTACAAGGCGCTGCGATAGCCTTGCCCCAGTGATGGGATTATAGCAGCAACTCAAGTGTAATAATGCTGCAGCTGAGCATCAGGGATTTATGAGCAGGCAAGGAAAATGAGAATTATAGGTGTCCAGTCCCTATGACAGAACCACCATATATTTCCTCTAACAAAGCGTGTGACAACAGCTCCATAAATTCACATAGTAACAGAAGCAAGCACCAGCTTGTCATTGCAGCTATTTAAGGAGTCAAGTAGCACTCTGTACTTATTGCAGAAGTTCACAGTTAGTTAAAAATAAGCATTAAAAAAAGTCGCTTTTGGACCCCGGTTGAATAAGGCTTTTTTCTCAAGATGCCCAGCATTGCATTCCATCTCTTCTCCTTTTACGCCTAGACAACTTCTCCTTTTCAGCATTTGGTATTAGGTACTGCCAGCTCTCTACTGAAGTAGCTCAACTTCAGATGTGCCATAATCAATTGTAAAACTTAGATGTGAGTATGAAGTACTTGATCCTTTTCAATTACCAGCAACTCTTGAAATGTGCTTTAAAAATTCTTTATATGCAACCCATTAAGTATCTAAGGAGATCTTTCTTAAGATCCAATTGCTTAAGAAAATAACCCCAACATCTACAACATGCTGAATTAGGGTTTTTTTAATGCTGTCTCAGGATTAGATTATATGCAGTACCTGTCAGCTAATGTTCTGCTTTCATTGCTACTTTAACACTTGCTAAAGAGAGAAGGGGGAGAGAGTGAAAACAACTCTCCACAGTGAACCACAAATCAAAAAATAGCTGCATGCTTTGTTGTCACCTCTGCTACTCTCTGACATATAAAGAGAAGCTCATTTTAAAAAGACAAACTCACCTTTTAAACATGAGAAATACCAAGTTTCTCTAAATCACATGGCTTCTTCCTTCCTCCTTGAAGAACTGGGCAAAATTAAGGAGAGACATTTCAGCTAGAAAGAAAAGGTGGAACTTTCTTAGGTTAAGGCTTAACTTCAGCAGTGACTGGAATGCAATTTTCCTATAAGAAAAAACTGGCATCTCAGTGAAAAACTGAAAGATGGGAAATGGAAATTGAGGGTTGCTGCCTGTGGAGTGGGAGCACCAGGAAGCTTGATCCCATTCTCTCCCACAGCCCTGCTCATGCTTGGTTACTCATGCAGCACTGGTACTCCTGCCATTTTTCTGGGAGAACTTCCTGGGGTCAGGACAGCACGTGGGAAACCTGCTCCTTGGAGGCTGATGGGGACTTGATGCCTTTGAGCTAAAATTTTGCTGAGGCACATCCTGTGACATTTTCCCAGGGTCAAAATTATTCAGATTAGCAAAGTGAGAGGAGATTCTTGTTTGGTTGGTTTAGTAAGAAGTTGACGTTTTGTACAGAAATGACGTAACTTTGGTGAGGGGAAAAAAAAAGGTTACCCAAGAGCCAGGTTAAAAGTGCTTAATGGAAAATTTTCAATTAGCCCGCTAAGATCCCCTCTTTATCTCCAGGTTTGGAAAAGCTGCTGCTCTGCTTTCTGTGATAGCTCCACCAAAGGCAGCAGATTGCTTATGCTTACACCAGCAGCTATAGTGGGCTTGCTGGGTTTGTTTTGGACCTTTTTTTTTTTGTTGGTTTCATTTTTTTTTTTTTTTTTAACACACATTGTTTGCTGCTAACAAACTCAGGAAGGAAATTTACAGTTTTGAATGGTGAGCAAGGACTGCCAGGCGTCCCCATCAGGACTGGGCTGCTGAACTTTGCAGTGACTCAGACAGCACAGGAAACGTTTGTTCTGAGCAGCCCCATCTCCTGTCTGTCCTCCTCTGCTTCAAGACCGGGGTTTAAAAACAAGTCATGGGATTTTATTTTAATTTTGCTTTTTTTATTTTAATTGTTTTATTCTTTTTCTTTGAGTGTTTCACTACTTTCTGTGCACAAGGTTATTTACTAGCAATCAATGGTATTAAATGGACCACGCGCTTCGGCAGAAAGCAGAAAGTCTTCAGCCTTTGTGGCACAGAATGTACTATTTTAGGCTGGATGCTGCCATACTGGTTATGCTAAATTAAATGCCCTTGTCTTATACCTCTGTTCCCACCTTGAAGGCTAAATATTGCATGGAAAATTGTAGGGCTGCATATGAGGGAGCAGGGGTCAGACAAGAGGATGCAGCAAACACAGAGGACAGAGAGAAAAACAGAAATAAAAGATCAGTACCAGGACCTGGGGGTTTCATGAAGAGAGCTCTGGCTACGTTTTTATATTCCTATCTGCCAGCAGCATTTCGCTCTTGGCAAATTCACCCCACCTCACTATTCCCACAACTGACATGTAACAAAACCAATTAAAATACTTGTTAAAGTAAATAAATATATAAAGGTGCTGTAGATGTAACTGTTCAAAGCCTAGCAGCTTGGGCTTGCACATTTTTGTCTCCTCATTAATCTGTTTATGAAAGGCTTGTGATTAGTTCCATATATTCAGCTTTTAAAGTTAATACCTTTAAAGTCTAAAATTACTAACTTTTTCGGTCTAAAGTGTTTATACTGAAGCTAACACTGGATTTACTCTCAGCTGCAATAAACACGTAAATCTGAACTTATTGATGCATGCAAAGCAAGTTCTAAAATTGAGTTACAAAATGTTTTTTTAAATAATGTTTAAAATGCCATGCTAAGAATTGGCACAGGGCACCTGTTTGTTTATTCTGGTCAGGGAGACTTCATACGTCCTTATCTTTCTATATTCATGTTAGCAAGTAGTGCAGTGACTCACACATTTTTAATTATTATTCTATAAGATAATGAAAAAATGTATCAGCTCCAATGCTCTGTTCAGCTCTTAACTCAGACCCATAACCAGCCCCTATCTGATCTGATCCTCATCTGAACATACACAATCCCAATCTGATTACCACTACATGCTCCTCTCTACTTGTTGTAGCACAGCTAAACTTTGCCTTAAAGGTGACTCCCACTCCTCAACAATTAAGCATGTGCTAAGCTTCATTCCCATGGCTGGGGTGGGTTGGTTTGCATGCAGACGATTAAGTGCATGCATAAATATTTACAGAGTTTGAGACATGGTCTGCCTAATTAGGTTTCCATAGCAATTAGCCCAGTATCTTGATTGGCACCTGAGGCTGCTTCTATTATAATAAAAAAATAATATAAACCTCATTATATTGAGATGATGAAACCAGAGCACTCTTACAAGAAGAGACTTAATGTTGGCTCAATAGCAGACAATGGGCTTAAAAGAGGCACTATAATAAAACGAATGAAAATGACATTCTGCAGTGTGCAGAAATACTGTACATTCAAAGATGCAGATTTGAGAATCACAAAGAACTTGAGCATCTTTGCTAAGAGCAGCCATTGCCCTGCTTTTTCTGGGTTTTAAGCCTGCTTTTGTTGCTGTTTTTAACTAACATTATTGGAAACACGGTGTTTGCTCACGTAATAAAGAAGTGCCTACAGGTTTACATTTATCTCTGAATTTTTGGTGTGGTTCTACCACAGGTTAGATTCAATATTATTAGAGAACTCTCACTGAAAGTACAAACTACAGGGTCAGTGGTGTAATAACTTCTTTGCTGAGAAAGCATTTCATGTCTCAACAGTTACTAATGTTGTACATATTAATTACCGTGAGCAGCAGTCCATGAAGGAAGTACATCTGCAGAGCAGTTGTGCTTATGCTGTAGGTCTGCTGCAGCCGTTACTGGAGCTGTCAGGGCTCCCAGCTGGCAGGGACCAACAGACCATGTGTGCACTGGACAGACAGATGCATAGGAAACTATAAAACTGCCCAGCCTTGTCTCCCCAACCCACATCTGCTCAGGAGTTAATAGGAGAGGCTGGCCCTAACCCTACAAAACTCCAGCAACAAATTCCTGCTTTACAGATACTGACACTGCTTCTCACTGAAATCAGCCTCAAACCAGGCATAAACCAGCATCAGACCAATGCTGAATATGGTTTGTCTTTTTTCTTAGTTTGGGTATCACTACGTTTCTTTTTGCATGATGAGTTTTCATTTTTCCACATACAAAGGATTGATACAAATTAGAATAGAGTTATATCCTTGGATTCAGTTGGGTTTTTTTTAAAGAAAGATGCTGCAGAGCTTCATTAGATCCACAGCAAATCTAGATTAAGCAAAATGGCAGCTCATTAGCCCTCATGGACAGGCATTTAAAGTACTTAAGAGGGGACATAGAGTGCTGCCCTTTACATTTACTTTGGCACTAATATCAGATTAGAAAGGAAAAGGTTATTAAGGAAAGGTAATTGTCTATTTTGTAGAGGGAATCTTTCTGAGGCACAGCCCTAGGCACTAAACTTGAAGAAGGTTAATTGTCTCATGGTGGAAGTCAAGCTATTACTGTTATTATGGACAGTAAGGAAAAATTCAGCCTGACATCTGAAGTCCAACAATGAGCCTCACAAATGGACCTGATTGGCTGGTAGCCACAGGTCTATAATTAGAAAAACTGGCATTAGAAAAATAAAGATGAGCCAGTGGTGAGCCCTATCAGTGCAGATGTGGTACAGCAGCTGCAGCTGGAGAGCGGCACAGTGCTGTCAGCCTTGAGCTGAATGTGGGTGATGGCTGCAGGAGAGGCTTCTGTGGGGTCAGTCCCCGAGACAGGCCAGGGCTGTTAGCACTCATTCTCATGTGTGACAAAACCAGGCACTGGCTCCAAGAGCGGTAGAGGTTTAACCAGGAGTTTGCAAAAAAACCCTGGCTCCCACTTCCATCCTGTCAAAGAAGTTTAATGTTTTGTCCAAAATGCCCAGAAAAATGGTGAAGGGTTTTAATCCTCCTGCTCTGCTCACACCCATCCTTTATCACACGTTCAAACCCCTTCAGTGCCTCTATGTTTCTCTTTCCCACCTGTTTTAAGAGAAACAGCAGGAGGAAGAAGCTCTGCCATGCCCGGATTTAACTCAGGAAACATGGTGAGAGGCAAGTCGAAGCTTCCCCTGTACCTCTCTTGGGAACAGGTGGGGTAGACTGAATGTTTAGGTGTACAAAATTACTGAAACATTCACCCACGTGATTCTGGCTCAGACTTACAAGCTGCTGTCAGAAAGCTTGGCACGAAGCCCACCGTGAACATCCCCAGGAGTAAAGTTTCCCTCCATTTGCAAATGTTTGATTCTGTTGGGGAGGCTAGAATAATGAAACTTCATCTCCTGGACAGCAAAGTGCTGGCACAGCAGCTTTCTGTCCCCTCTCCCAGGAGATCCCTTCGCATCCAGATCCGAAGGAAGGTTTCAGTTTCCAGCTCTCAACATTTCCATTGGATTTTTACCTACATGCCAAGGATTCCTCCTCAGGCACAGGAAAGCCTTTTCCTCTGTGAGCCATTTCTGTGTGCTACTCAAAGTACTGCTTTACTTCATTTTCAGCTTTCTGGGTCTTGGTGGGCAGAAGATAAGGGTTTTTTCACCACCACAGTTCCCATGTGCTAGTAGCAGGGAGGAGCAGCTGTGACCTCTGTAGTGTTAGCAAAGAGCTCTGGGTTGGTTTACACTGTAAATCCCTTGCCTGGTCCGGAAGAAGGCAACTATTTCTTCTATGTTTGCATCAATATTTAAACACCTCAGCACATCCTGCTGACAGCTTAGAGGTAAAAGTCAGGTTGGACATTTTCCTACCCCAAGCTGATTTTCATGCTCTGAAACCCCCACCAAACTGTGTCCCTGCTGATGCTGCTGCGAAACTGGAAATATCATCAACCTGCACAGAATGGAGCAACAAGAGATACAAACACAAAGGACTCATCCCCAAAATCTGTGACACAGTCCAGCAATAGGACTTAGAGCTACACTGAGACTGATGGTGCTGGAGTAGCCTTCCCTGTAAAGGGTGCTGCAGCCCTGAAACCAGGGTGTGTGGGATCAGAAGCAGTCCTGGGACTACTTGTGGCAATCACACAGAAAAAGCAGAGATACAGGCTAAAGGAAAAAATAAATCAGAGTCACACGAGTTAGGCAGGATAAGCAGCATGGCACGGCCTGATTTAGGAGTGAGCCTCCTGTTCTTCACTCAAACACTGCAGTGTGCTGCCAGGAGTCTTGCCCTGAAGACCCTGGCTTTTGAGCTGACTGCAGGCAACTGTCTAAGGACAAGAGGAAGGTGGATGAATGTGCTTTGGTGACACAGCTTGATTCATGTGTTTCGAGTAATCTTCCAAGACAGGGCAGGCCAGGCCAGGTCAGTGGGATGGCTGCAGTCACGAGCAAAGTCCAGGAGTCCAGACTGCAGAAAGTGTCTGGGGCCTGAAATCATGCACTGCATGTGGAAATGAAAAAGGAGAGAGAGGGCAGAACAGGAGCAGAGGCCAACATGCGCTTATAGTCCAAGCAAGTCTTGTGGAAAAAGGACTGTCCTTTTGTCCTGTGCTCTCCCAAAGCATAACATGAAGTTGGTCCCTGGGCTATGCACTTCAGCTGTGAGATGCCTGACCGCAACAAGGAGAGGTGCTGCACTTGCCAGGGTTGGCAGGACTTTGTAAAGGCTCTACTTGGCAATAGTAAGAGTAAAGCGAGCTGAAGAGGACCTTGGGAAAGGCACTTTTCTGAAGCATTAGAGATCATTCCTGGTTTGCTTGTTCCTTTACTTAAGACTTGTGATTGCTGCGTTTAGCCCTGTGTTTGTAAGAAAACTCTCACACCGTCTTCATTGTAGTGCCACTGAGAACATAAGAACCAAACCACTGCGCCTGTATATTCTTGTTCTGCAGCTGCTAACTCAGAAATCAGAAAAGCTTCAAGATACCTATTGATTGCATCATTATTGAGTGGAAGAGCACAGCTTCACACATTAGACAACTTGTAAGTTTATCATACCTGTACTATAGCAGGGTCCCCAGTGGTGGACAGTGCTGAGTGAGCGCTGTGGTGATCTGCAGTGTTAGCTCATCTCAAGCTTGAGAAGATATCTAGGTATTAATGGAGATGAAATGTCTCACTTATTTTGCTCTGTATTTTTTGCAAGAACAACTAAGGCACTTGAAGAGAAGAGCATAGGATCTAGGCAAGATTCTCCTGTACATTGGGTCTGATAGTAAATATTTCACACCCTACAGACTGTGCTGATTCATACCAGGGCAGGGTCTGCCTCAGCAATTCTACCTGGAAAAGACAGCGCAATGAATCTTTCCCACTTCAGCCCCAGAAAAGGAACTTCAGACTTTCTGACAATAGATGCAGCTCTACAGGTCCCAGGCTCCAGAGAGTGCCTAACACCTCTCTGTAAAGCTGAAGCTAACAGTTATCCCTTCTGCAAGAGGTGTGTCCTTGTTGAAGAGCTGTGTTGCCAGGTCAAGGAGTTATGGGAGGAAGTAAACAGAAGTTGATGTAGTGATTTGCTGGAGGCTCCACTGCTTTGTCATGGAGCCACCAAGGAATGAAGGCAGTGCATGTGATGTGATGATCACTAGTCTCTTTTGCGTATGTAATCTAAGACAGTGAAAGCCAGGTCTCTGGAGTTCCAGTCTAGTGCTATATCTAGTAGACCATGCTACTCTTCCCTTTGATCCTTCTCAGCAGATTAATCCTCTTCCTTTCCCTGCAACTGCTCTTCCAAGTGTGCTTTCCACAGTGCCTACAGCTATGAAGCCAGGACCTTTCATCCAGCTCAGGAGAATAAGAGCAGGATAAAACCACAAGTAATAGGTACCAGTTTTCTTACAGCATATTTCTGCTGCCAAGGAGAGAGAAAAGATGGGCCCATGAGCCATGGAAGTTGGCAGAGTCCCCGTGAGGCCATTCTCTGATGGCCACACTTGACAATGTACTATAGAACAACAACTGGCCAGGACCCACAATGCAAACCTGCTGCTGAAGGTGGGAGACCTTCATAAAGGTTAAAACACTCCCCATCTCTTGCAGCCCCTTCCTCCAGCCAGAGTTCCACTTAATAATTAATTAGAGAAAACCCCCTTACAACATAGCAACTAGAACATTTAGATCTTCCTAAGAAAAACTACGTCTGTATTTCTGTCACGACTGGCAGCAGGAGATATGAGGCATTTACAGAAGAAGGATGGAGTGCTGTCACTGCTGAATCAGACTATCGACCTATTCTTGCCAACCACTTCAGGGCTTGGTGCAGGGAATTTTTCATCTCTTCAGCATCTGCTGACTGCTGAGCTGAGCTAGTTACGAGGTGCAGGTTACACAGCAGTTGTATGAAGGGATCAGGAATCAGTCCTTTCCCAGAGAGCTTTGACAGGGAAAGACTGAGGGAGGACACAGGAGGCCCAAGCAGAAGTGGTCCCAGATCATAGCTCTTCTGCTAATATCACATTGCTGTCCCTTGTCCCAGCAGAGGGGATAGGATCAGAACACCGAAGTTCATGAGATTTTAGCTCAGCGAGAATCTATAAATTTACCTGCCAGATCATTTGCTTCCCAGAAAAGCCATTCCAAGGGGCCCCTTTCCTCTCCATAAGTTTTCTCACATGTCATATGCAGGTCTGGCACTGGCCATGGTACCTGGTACGTTTCTGTGCTGCTTTGAAGCTTTGTAAGTGTGTATAACCACACCCAGACATGTAAATTTGGAAGGAGCATGGTCCAATGAGTAGGAAATCACACTAGATAGATAGGGAAATGAGGTTTGTACTCCTCTGTCATATGTAATGGCTTGTTTGAGTCTCAGATGTTCAGTGCATCTCCCAGATTCTAATTTTCACTGCCAGGATAGTGTGAACAAGCAGTCCTTACAGAATGATCAGAGATCCTCTGATCAAGACCATTAGGTGTTATTGTCATATAGTTGACTGAAGTAAAGACAACAGTTGTATGATTAGTTATATTTATGACACAATCCTTATCATCACTCATTTCACGTATGCTCTTCTCACAGATCCATATTTACTACTCGGAACATTTTAGACCCTTATACAGCCTCATAAATCCTACCAAATTTTGATTCAAGATGGGCAACATTATGTCCTAAGCTATTCTTTAAGCTAAGATCTAGCAAAGCTAACTAAGAGGACTTATATCTGATGGAGAACATATAACTCACATACTACTGAATCTGTATGCTGTGAAAAAGTGAGATATTTAGTAAATAAAGTAAAAAGCTGGAGCTAAATCTGTGTGAAAGTTTATATGCAAGGTTTATAGCTTTTTAATAGACTAATTCATTAGTAAGTTCAAATAATTCAGAATATCCCACTCCAGGTGCTAGGAATTGCTTTTCACAATTTGTATTAGACTCGATCGGGCTAGGTAACAATGGCTTTCAATGTTATTTTAAAACTATTGTATATATATATATTCCTAACCTCCTTTTTCCTTTTGCAGGTGTTGGGCTCAGGCTGCCTAAGGATCCTGAATTCACAGACAATAAAACAAATGTATAACTAAATGTTGCAGTGAAAGCTTCCAGAAACAATATTATTTTCTGGCAGTTACATGGTATTAAAAAAACATTAAGGCATAGGAGAAGAGGCTATTGATACTAGCTGGAGGTGATCTCATGGGTATAAGGGAGGTCACACCAAGTCATGACTAGAAATTGCACAATATCCAGCCTAATTTCCCCAGTACACAGTGTTCTGAACTCTTATTTTTCCCCACCTCTCCTCCTGAAATATCTTGTTTTGCCATGTCACTTGCCATCAAGTAGCCCTGAGAACTTAAAGACTTTCTCTAGCCAAAGGCTCAATGGCTTTCACAGCTCTATGGTGGGAGGTGAGAGGGTGAGAGAAGAGATCGATAGGAGCACAGCAGAGCTCTGAGGTCTCACTTTCCTCCAACCCTTCCAGAGGTTTGGACACACTGCCCAGAAGTTCCTGTGATTTCACTGGTGATGCAGATGGAGGAGCAACAGCAGCTCTGGTAGGCCATTATGGGGTACTTTCAGGAACAAGAGCACTGCAATAGCAACAGCAAAGACCTTGGTGCAGGTGGAAAACCTCCCTAGGAATCTAAGCATTAGGGTAGCTGGAATTAAGTCCTGCTTACAGGGCTACACTTATATTAGTACTCAACCCAGACAGTCCAGCACCAAGCATTTTGTTGCTAAAAGCTCTGGCTATGCCATGCTGCAGGAACAATCACACTGCACAAATCCCCACCCAAGGGCTCATCATGGTGCGCCTGTGCATCAGCTCAAGTCAGGTCACAGAACACAGACGGTCTAGGCAGAGCAGAAGGAAACAAATACCTGTGGTTTACAAATAAGGGAACTGAAACATGAAATAGACAGTTAGTGACCAATCTGATGGGAATGCTGAGATAGAATGAAGAATCAAGCAAGTTCTCCAGAGTGCAAAGTCAGGCCCCAGTTGTGGTGTCAGCCCTACACAGATGCACACACACAAATGCACACAGCCCATTTGGCGTCTGCCCTGCAGAAAGCAAGGAATTTAATACTTACCTCTTAGAGACTCTTTCTTGGCAAATAAAGTCATGAGTATCCATATAGCATTTTAAGAGCCTTAACAGAAGGCTCCATCGAAGCACTGTATTAATAGTTTGTTTGTTTTTGGAAAAGGGAACAGATGGACAAAATCTTGGAAAAAGAAAAAGAGAAACAAGATGTGATTCTATGTTGTAAAATTCCTTTTCCTCTTCCAGAAGTGACTAACACCCTCCACTTGGTGCTATTGTACAACAGAGATAAAAGGTAATGGGTTTGTGAGAATTCTTTTGGTATGTGCAGAAATCTTTTTATCAAGCAAAGCTACAGACTTCTGGCCCCACTCTCCACTGTTTTAGTGAAAACCTGTGTAGAGTTGCCAATTGATAAAACTATTTCTGGCATTCTTTAATTCCCTTATCTCCCTTGTTCTTGGGGAAGTGATGAGGCATTGTCAGGCATGGAGTGCCTGGATGCTAGATTGCTGGGTCACCTCACTACATCTCTCAACAGAAAGCTCTATAAAGATAGATTTCCACTGACGGATCATTCTGCTCCACTCCAGATAGACTAAAGTTGACATGCTTTCTCCTATCTTTCCCAAGGTCTTACCTCAGAGCAGCTTAATTGTACTCCTCCTTGTGAATATTCGATGGTTTCTTCTGGGCTCATCATGGTTTTGATTTTATTGCTGCAAAGATCCTGTAGCACAAAACCTGGGACGTCTTCATCTGCAAATTCTCTTAAGAAAGAACATAGCAATCAATAGTCTCTTGAAAACACACAACAAGAACGGGAGCAGAGATTAGTTTTTCTGCTTCCAAGTGCGTGTGCTTGAGGTGAAGCAGACTCTACTTTGTGTTTGCACCAAGTGCTCTGCTTGAGATATAGATAAGCCCTTTCAGTTCAAAAGAACAGAGTAGGATCCAACACTGAGCAAACACCTCCACAGCTATTGAGATAGCTTCCATTAACACATAGCTCCTAACAGTTTTCAAAGTAATTTTTAAAGTCAGTAACCTGTTTCAGCCCCATTCAGCCCTTTAACAGGCTGGTGAGCTTTGCAGGAGGTATAAGAGATGCATTCATTTCCATGGGGGGCTTTGAAGTGCTACAGAAGAAAATCATTTCCAGTCAGAAAGGAATAACATCTAGATATCCTCCAGAGAGAAAATTCCAGCCATCTGAATTCAATTACTAAACATAACTCACATACATATATACATATGTATAATATATATGTACATGTGCGTATTTACACATGTTTTTAGGTCAGGCTGTTGCAATCGAAGTTGAAAGGTTTCATTAAAAATAACGATAGCTGAATGTTGGGAGAACCTTTTCCTCTACAATAGCAAAACTGAGATCTCAATGAGTAACAATATGATTTTTATAGCTTTTCAGTTCTTTCCAACAAAAGGCTCAGCTGGAAGTGCAAAAAGCCAGTATAAATCCCCTGAATGTAAGGCAGCAGGAGACCAGATACAAATGCTTCTTCTCCGGCAAAGAGTATGCCACAGAGCTCATGACAGCCATAAGAATCTGGGGCTCCCCTTAGCCCACTAGTTTGGCATGCTCATGTCTTGCCAGGGTCTACAGCACAGTGCTGACGGCTAACAGACAACCATCACTCCCCCTTTCTATAACACATGGGATTTCTAGGAATCAGCAAGTTGCTGCTGCTGACTCGAGAAATTTGATCAGATGTGGCTTGAGATGGTGCAGCTGGGTTTGAATTTCTTTGCTATTGAATATGCTAGCTGGAACACACAACTAGATTGCCAGCCTTCACTAAAAAACAGTAATTACCTGCCACATCATCATGGACAGAATTTGCTTGACAGTGCCCGGCGACTCCAAAGACTGTAAGGAGAAGGGTGAGATTCAGGCATTGTTCGGGAGCAAAAGAACCACACAGGTGCTCAAAATAGTGGTAATCAGAACATCTTCAAATGTCTTAATACAATGATCACTAGCATTACAGAGGGATATACTTTGTTATGTGTCCCATCCCTCCAACCCTTCCTGACACTCCCACAGTAGTGCACTGGAAAACAGCTTGTGCAGACTCTTTAGGGAACACTGTAGATTGCCATTTTGAATCCTTTGGGAAAGGCAATAGCAAGAGTGTAATGTCACTGCTGGGCACTTGAGGAGGAACTAAACAATTTAAACAGAGGAATGCTGAAAACACAGCAGCATGTCACTATTCTTTGAGACCTTACAACACAAAGAGGTGAACTGTGGTCCCTAGCTTCTTCCCGTCCCCCTGCAGAAAAAGGCATTGCATTCAGGGATAAAACTCCCTTTCAACACAGGGATGATTCTGTCTGATCCAGTCAGGGAGCTATCCTCAGAAAACAGCCAAGCCCTGTGAGAGCCAGGTATTCAGCACCAGTGGGAAGAGGAAAGCACAGCCTGGAAGCAGCTGCGGGGAAGCAGCCCGGTTTCCACCAGGCATGTCTAGAGCAAAGACCTCAGCAGAACAAATAGGGGACTGGAAACTCAGGCTGCTGAGGCCAGGCTTTTGCTGCAGAAAGTGAACACATGCTAGGAGTTTACTACGTGCATCTTGAGACAACTCTACTTGTTGGGTTTTGGCTTGACATTGTAGTCTCAGTAGTTCTGCTTAGGAACTGCTCTCCAGCCCTTTTTTGGGAGCAGTGCTGCTGAGGTCAGAACAGAATAGGAATTCTGACTTGATCCCACACTGTATTTCAACACACAGAAACAATATTTATACAGAACTCAGCTCCAACTGCATGTGTGAAGGCAGGCAAGGTGAAAATCAGCAGCAGATCTTCTGACAAGGGAGTGGAGCAAGAAAACATCTGACCAGGTTGCATGCATAGCAAGGATAGGATGAATGTTTCATGTATAGCTAGTTCATGAAGCACTTTTGTTCATACCAGGATCAAAGACTTATTATAACAAAGAGCTTTATAAAATTCAGTGTTGTGATGCCTGCTCCAGAGTGTTTGTGCTCTATCTATAGGTCTCCAGAGATAATCAACTGTGAGGCCAGTTTTGCAGTGCAGGCTGGAGTAAGTCACCCATCGTCTGTGTCAGCAAAGTGGAGATTGCTGTACTCCAAGATCCTTGGATGGAGATCATCACTCAATACCAAATTCTTTGCAGTCCCATTTCACCATCTGATTTCTACAGCAGCCAGTGCTCTATACAGAAATGTCATTCTCTTCATCTCACAAATCCACTGATGAGCTGTTACAGGCCCAGATGTCAAGCTTTACAGCAAGAAAAAAAAAAAAAAAAAAAGAAAGAAAGAATTAAGGTATTTGTAATAGGTTTGTATTTTATTTGATACTACAATAAAATAGGCATTTCTGTTAGAAATGCAAAGAGAGCACTGAACTAGTGGATGGATCCTCTCTAAATAGATTAAAAAGGCTATCCATGCCAGCTGAAAAGAAATGTTTTGGTTCTTCTAATTGATAGTAGAAAGGAGGAATGGAGAGAGCTCAGGTGCTGGCACATCTGGAGGGAAGGATAGGCATAGCTACTTCAGTGAAAGAGACAGAGCACTGCCAGCCCTAGCTTCACAAAAATAATGGGTCACAGTATTACAAGAATTCAAAATAAAAGGCAAATACTTTGCCCCATCAAGGGTATCGTAATCTTAGCTGTGTTGTTTCCCTCAACCACCACAAGCACTAGAAAAAAGCCTTCATAAAGGATTTACTCCCTGTAATTCAGGGGCAGGGTCCATACAGGTGACAGAAGAGAGATGATAAAAATGGCAGCAGCTGTGTGTACAGGGAGATAATCTTACTTCTCTTGGTCTAGCAACTGCCAAGGTACAAGAAAAGTAACAATTAATTATAATCATATTTTTGAAAACTACTTTTTACTTTGAGACTTCATTGTTAGTAAAGGAGACAGTGTTTATTTTTAGAGTATGGATTTTGTTTTGACATTGCCCAGTCCTCAACACATGAAATCACCTCTATAATAGGGGATGTAACGGGGTATTCAGGGAGGTCTCTGGAATAGGTCCAAGCCCATCCTTCCTAGGTGTCATGCCAAATCTGAGCAGACATTTACATTTTCCCTGCACAGTCCAAGCATATGCAAAGGGGTGGGAAATCACCTCCTTCTACAACTGAGTGCAGCGATACAAAAACCCCATTCTCTCTCCTTTTATGTTGCCCATAAAGCTCCAAATGTTGCTCTTAAATGGAGTCCCCCTCATGCATATAATTGAGTGATTTCTCAACCACCTGCATTATGATACTACTTGGCCAAATGTTGTCTGTTCCCTATGTTAAAGCACTTTTTGCTGAGTTTTCATTTCAGCTGCCACTATGCATGAATTTTCCAGAGCCAGAGCAAACACAGACTTCAAGCAGTGTAGGACAATTAAAATTTCTAGTTAACCTCATTGACTTCCATTCTGCATTAAGTAGACAACAATATAAGAATCAAGTTGACATCACTCACTGCTTTCTTAACAACCCTGAAAATCCTGTGCACTTCCCTTTTCCAAGAACCTACAGAAATAAAAATCCCAACAGCACCAGAGTTAATTCATTAGCACTACACATAAGTGAGTGCAATAGCTCCCTGACAGAAGTGTGTAGGAAGGCTGAATTCTATTTGCTGCTGCTAGGCTGGATTTTCTGATGTCTAATAGTGCAGCTAAGCTCAGTTTGTAATTTTAGCTGTAGTAGGATTTCCCCTTCCTTCAGAGGACAGGTTGCAAAACCAGGTAGAAAGTAAAAGTGTTCTTTACTTCATGTTTTATTATTGTATTTTATTTATACACATTTTCATTGGTTGCTTATTAAAACTTCATGTGGGCATCACTCTCCAACTTTCAAAAATGTTTGGAAGACAAGAAAACCACAACAATTTCTGTTCTACAAATGAGGAAACTGAGGCATCAAATGGTCATGAGACATCCCAATACTTACACAGATCACGAGGGGCACCCTAATCTTTTTCTGAGTTTGGTTCTCTAATGTACCAGTAGGCACATTGTTTGATACATGTTAAAAATGGAATAAAATTCTGACAGTCCGAGATCTGTGAAGAGACTACCATCTACATGTTTTTTCCATGCTGAACATAATGCTTTTAGCAACAGTAAGGTGCAAGTATGGAGAAAATATGGATTTCCTCCTATAGGTCATTAAAAATGAAAGTTGTAGCTAAAAAACAGTTTTTGCAGCATTTCTTGTGAGGACTTAGATTTAACTTCAAAACCTGCTATGGGTTATTAAATTGTTTCTACGGGTGAAACAATGAAACAAACAACAACTTGAGCAAGAAAGACTATCCTCTTTCATACATGGCTGTGCTACCTCTGAGACAGACAACTCAAGCAAATCAGACCAACTGTATTCACCAAAAAGCCCTTGAAGCCTGCACACAATAGCTCATGAATTATTGCAACTGTGATTCACTCCTGCTGACCACTCACTCCTCTGTCCCTGAAAAACCTTTGGCTTGCATGGACCTTGAAGAATTTAGATATTTTTTTCCCCAGATTCCATCAGGACTGTTTTTCCCACTACACAATGCAGTCATCTCAGGGTTGAATTGCAGCACCCTGCTTCCCTAAGGAAGAGTCCAGAGGGTTTCAGGAAATACTGGGATTCACCCATGATCCTGCCTTGAAGGAGACTGCAGCACCCAGCCTTGGATCCCCTGAAAACTTCTACTGCTTTTCCACAGGGAAAATATTTTTAATCTGAAATGTTCCAGTTCAAATGTTCAACGATCAGCTTTTGGAGATTTTTTTTCAACCTACTCTGTCTAGCTGCATATTTATACTTCATCAGACTTCGCAAAGCTACCCCTCAGTACATCATAACCATGCATCAGATAGTGATCTTGCTGTGCTCATATTTTGCTGTCTTCTTGGCTACTTTAAATGGATGGTTTTATTCCTGGCAAATTCACAAATTAGGTGACAAGGGGTAAATATGCAGCGCTTAACATGCAAAGCAAAATCAAGGACATGTTGATCTTCTTTTGGCTTTGTATTTCTCAGTGTAAACAAAGTCCTGTGACTTTCCATAAAGGAAAGCTAAAAATGAAAGTGCATGAGTTCTTTCTGTTGGTCCAGTAGAGATGTTGCGCCTCTTTCTCCTAGGGTTTAACTCCTTTCCATTGCTGTGTAGGCAATTTCTTCTAAGTTCAGTAAAGTTTATGGAAAAAGCTATCAGCCCATCCAGACTGACCTACTCACCTTCTTTCTGGAGAAATAGAGCACAGGTTATGAGAAGTGAAAAAGACCCAGGAATCCTGCCTTATCCTCTGCCTGGTGATGCTGAATTACATCCTATAATCTCTCTTCCAGGGCAGAGCCTGTTATTTGAAGAGACTGGACACAAAACAGATGCTACAAGTTTTTCTGACCCAACACATATGTTGCCCTGGGTGTCATGAATTAATTAGCTGCTGCAGCTAGTTTATTCCTTTCCCTCCTGGATATTGCTGCCCAAGTCCTTCATGGTCAGTAGATGCTGCTTCTTAAGATAGGGCTAGCTGCCTCCGTTAAGCACTCGGATGCACACAGTACCACAGCTGACACGGGTCAGGGGTAGTTGATTTCAGTCCTGGAGCACCCACTGTCTATGGCTGTTGATCCTGTTCAATGTAACTAAGGAAACTCACTGAAACCTTTGACAGCTTTGACCTCAGCTTGGGGTAGAGATTTACACAACCTAATATACACCCCTCATCTAAATACTGAATCTTTGCATTGATTTTATATAGAAATATGGTAGAGAAATTACCCTTCCACAAATAAAATGAATTTCCTCCTGTTTCATTTCCAAGAGATCAACAGAGCACAGCAGGCACTTTCTACTGCAACTCTTTGGCTGTAGCTCTAATCATAGAATCATAGAAGAGCTAGGGTTGGAAAGGAACTTAAGATCATCTAGTTCCAATCCTCCTGCCATGGGCAGGGACACCTCCCACTAAACCATATCACCCAAGGCTATGTCCAACCCAGCCTTGAACACCACCAGGGATGGA